>RCUC01161597.1:0-119237 GCA_003697995.1 Taxidea taxus jeffersonii | reverse complement strand
GATGCAATTAAGAAAATGTGTTTATACATTTCCAAAGGAGGGATTAACGGGGTGGCTGTTTTCTTAGCCTAATGAAGTAGCTTTTTAGTTCCGGAATTACCCCCACAACATCAGAATCAGATCCTTTCCAACATCAGGATTCTGTAATTCTCCAGTTACCGTTATGCGTAAGCAGTTCCTCTACTTCTGCCTTAATTCCTTACGTCTCCTGGTCAAACTTTCCTAGTTTCCTTTATTTATCAAGCCGTTATTGGTTCTAAGTAAAGATGTCTAAAGACGTCTAAGTAAATGATTGATTATCATTCAGTTACACTTGAGGCCTTTCATCTCCCGCTGAGAACAGACTGTGTACCTAACAGAAATCTTCAGAATGTAATCAGGAATAGAAGGGCAAATTTCCTGGGCCAGCCTCACATCCTGTCAAAATCAGGATCCTACAGCTCTGTGGGGACATTGACCATGGTTCTAAGCAGCATATGAATCTGGACAATTACAAATGTATGTTTTTGCTTTTTGCTCCTACACAAGCCACACTAGGGGCTTGCCTCAAGTTCAATGGCTCCTTGTCTTCAGTCAGTTTCCCAGCCCATGCTCTCATCTCATTAGAATTTCTGTATCCTCTGGTCTTGCAGAGTTCCCTTTACCTTCTTTTGTATCAGACAAAAGATGGTAATTTACGTCTAATTAACGGAACTGAGTCATAATGAGTTCTTTTCTCTTAGACGGCATTCGAATGTCCAAAATAACCAGCAAGATTGGGCTTTTTAGTCTCTCTCCAGCTTAAGGTTTTATAACACAATGCTCCTATTCAGGCCTCCTACTTTGCATACAGTCAGAGGGCTGGAGGTTATCCACATTGTGAAATTCTTTGGCTAGTTATGCCCAGAGTGATTTAATGGCATGCGAGGCAGATTTAATATTTTCTGCTAAGCAGATCTGTTGAAACAGTCAAGCTTACGACTGCATCCTTTTTACGTCTCTTCCTCAGACTTTGAAATGATATTTTTTGCCAGTTGATGAATTTGATAGCATTCTTTATGAGATCAATTTCCTTGCCAAAGATACAAAAGACAGGATGAAAGACAAGTCTGATGCAAAGCCCACAAAGGGCTGTGCATCTGTGTGGAGAGAAGCACGGGGAAGCATAAAGCGGTGCTCCCCACGTAATGAGGAGGGAGAAAGATGGAACGATGTACACACAACAAGCCTGCCTAAAGAACGCAGAAGCGCATGTTCTAACAGAAACAGTAACCAGGATAAAGTACTCAAAGCATCTTCTCCCTCCCTCACATGCCAAGGTATTTTAAAATGCCCTCTATGGGGGCATCTGGATGGCTCAGATGGTTAAGTGTCTGCCTTCCGTTCCAGTTAAAATGCCCTCTATAGGTGCAGGCATGCCCACACAAACCAACCAGAGTCTGAAAGCCACCGACATCATTTCCTCTGGCAAGGCACCATTGCGACCTACTGGGTTTTTTACTCCTGGGACCATCTTCATCCCATCTTTCTATTACATTGGGTTAAAAAGAAAAAAAAATCCTCTCTCTACACCTGGGCTACCCTGATACCCCAAAACAAATTCCTTTAATATATCGCTTTATTTTTTCAAGTGCGGCAAGACCACTCCACTCTCATTGCCTTCTGCTGCAATATACCTTCTGCTCTGTTCCAATCTTAAAATCAAGAAGAAAACCCCCAGAAAACCATGCTGACCAGACCTTCATTATAGGAGCCCTGGACAGGGGAAATTACGATTACACAGAAGTGTAGGCGAATTCAGGCTACCAATACTCAGATTTTTGTTTGTCTCTTCTTTTTTCCTTCCCCTATGAGAAGGTAAAACATAAAATTTATAAACACAAGCTCCTCAAGTAGACATGCTCAATTTTTCAAAATGGAAAGATGATTCTTTGGTAACTAGGCTGCTTGGCAAAAATATTAAACCAGACAGTAAGTCAGAGAAAATTAAATGCTACCTTGATTAATTAGGCTTAATGGGTAAGAAGCAACTAATTTATAATGTTAAGCTGACAAAAACAGGTTAAAGAAAAAAGGGACCTTAGCATCAAATTAAAGTATAATTTCTTTTTCCTTTTTTGTGGGGGAGGATAGACTGGTACTCAAAAAACAATCTACCTTTTTGAGCATAGAAACCAAAATCTGTGAAATCTCTACAGGCACTTTTAAGCAACTGTCCTTTGCACAGCGACAGTGAAAAATCTAGTATCAGAAATAAGCCATACATAAGAAGCCCTGAACGTGCAAATGGCCTTGAAAGTTAATTTATAAATCTGACATCTGAACCACAAGTTTTTCCAAACTAAACTGAAAATCATGGGGACGTCTGCAATCAAGGTCAGAGAATCTTTTCTAATCTAGAGCAGAGTGAATGAACAGCACGAGGGACCTCACAGCATCGCCAGCTATCTCGTGCCCTTGAAGGCATGCAGGCAGAGTCCGGGGGAGGAATGTTCTGGGTGTAGATCTATCCTACAGGGTTCTGGGGAGCTGGGTACCTTCCAAAGCAGGAGGGCAGAGGAATAAAGATTTCCAGCGTCAACAGCGCCCCCAGTGGTGGGGAAGGATTGATTCCTACTGGGCTGGGTTGGTGGGGGTGGGGATGTCCCATGGTGGCCACCTTTGCAGCAAGTCGGAGTGTTTCTAAACTGGGGCTGTCTCTACTTATCAAAAGATAACCATAACTCAAAGTAGGGTAAGTGAAAAAAGAATGAAAGCAGATACTGTGTACCATGAGAGAAAGCACGAGTTTTATACTGGGTGCTGGGTAAAGAATAAAGTGCAAATTCAAAGGGGGGGGGGACCTGCGGAAAAAAAAGTACCTAGATTATTATATTTAAGTATAACTTCCAAAATACTAATGCTAAAAGAGGTTTGCAAACAAATAAAAATCTACATGTCTGTGACTCAGTTTGACTCAGGTCCTTTCTCGTAACTGAACATACACAGAAAAGAGAAGGGAACAAACTTTGAAAAAAAATCAGAAGTATGTTCCCTCTACTTGTCATTCAAAACCATTTATACACTCCAGAAGACTATTTTGTAACAAGAACTGAAAGAAATAGACTGTATAAAATCCTAAATGCCAAATAAACTTACTTTGACTCTAAGCAGATCAGGGCACTATGAACTGATAACTTTGCGGGAAAAAAAAAATTAGGACTCCAGATGAAGGAGTCAAAACAACACAAAAGTCCTCCCAGATAACAATTACCTCAGAAAAATCAAAGAATAATATTCAGTCTCAACTTAGAAAGTAGAGGCAATGGCATACATTTCTTCACATTATAATTATTATTATAGTTAACAGCATTTCTTAGATGTAAGGAACTTTTTAAGTGTTTATTATGTCTCTATACCTAAGAATATCTAGATTTTCACAATCTCTTTTCTGCAAAAAGTTGTATATAAGTTGATAAATAAAGCCATACTTTGAATGTCCTCAAATTATTTAAATAATATAAAACATTTTCAACTACAATTTTGTTCAAGTCCAATAATCTTTTCTGAAGCATGTGATTAATTAAATCTAATTTACTGATTGCCTATTTGGTTATGACTTTTTTTTTCCTTAAGGAAAGAAAGACTAGCTGAAATTATGATTAGTACTCTTACCAGGTCTTATTGCAAGGGATACAGTCAGCAACACATATGTTTATTAGGCACACAGTACCAAAACGTGTATGAAAGGTGCCAGGAATACAGGGAAACAAGACAGAGTCTGGTTCCTGCCCCAGTGGAGACCTCCACTCTTCAGATATCTGTCTGGTGGGCAGACAGTCTTCAATACTGTAAACTCTGCTTTCACAAATGCTCTTTGATTATATCCTTTTAATTTATGTTTGAGGTTTCAGTGATAACAACTTAAAATGTAGTTAGCATGCTTCAAAAAAATTATTGAATGCCATAGGTGTAAGGGTCCTAGAAGATTAGCCTGGTTCTTCCCTTCCCATCTGAATATAAGTACTATTTTTTATTTTTTTTTATTTTAAAAAATTTTATTTAATTATTTTGAAAGAGAGAGAGATTGTGGGGATGAGGGGGAGGGGGAGTGGGCAGAGGGAGAGAGAGGATCCCCAAAAAACTCCATGGTGAATGTGGAGCCTGTCACAGGGCTGATCCCAGGACCCTGGGATCATGACCCAAGTGGGAACCAAAAGTCAGACAACTTTTTGTCTGACTTTTTGTCACCCAACCAACTGAGCCACGCAGGCACCCCAAATATAAGGACTATTTTTCAGTTTACAAGCAAAACTACACAAAATTACAGAACTCCGTGGATTCCCTCGAACTTATTAATAATTGTTCTTTTTAGCATCTGTTAACTAAGATAATACATAATGGAAAAAAATACTTTAAATTTAGCATGTGTTTAGATACATGTTTAGGGGCGCCTGGGTGGCTCAGTTGGTTGGGTGACAGCCTTCGGCTCAGGTCATGATCCTGGAGTCCTGGTATCGAGTCCCACATCAGGCTCCCTGCTTGGGAGGGGGGGGTCCTGCTTCTCCCTCTGACCTTCCCCCTCTCATGCTCTCTCTCATTTTCTCCCTCTCAAATGAATAAATAAAATCTTAAAAAAAAATGTTTATTACACTGATCTCAGTAACATTTAAATTAATTTGAAAGGGAGGCCCCTTAAAGGAAAGAACCAAAAATTCCATCCACTTTCTTCATGTCACCAACTGAAGTATACTTAATGCCAGAAATGAATGAACCATCTTCCCAAGGCCACACCACTGGCTAGCAACAGAGCTGACCTGGCTACAGTGAGATCCACAAGCTTCTGGCAAGGTAGTATCTAAGAACATCTGCTTAGGTGCTACCCACAACCTTCCTGACAAAGAGTACACTTCTCCTCTGCCTACAGAATTTTTAAAAATATTTTATTTATTTATTTGACAGAGATCACAAGTAGGCAGAGAGGCAGGCAGAAAGAGAGTGGGGAAGCAGGCTCCCTGCTGAGCAGAGAGCCCAATGCAGGGCTCGAGCCCAGGACCCTGAGATCATTACCTGAGCTGAAGGCAGAGGCTTAACCCACTGAGCCACCCAGGTGCCCCTGCCCATAGAATTTAAAAGTAAATGCTGTGTGCATTTATTACAGCATCATCTACTGCATTCCAGCAAACTCTTGGAATGCAACATATGCTTTTTTCTTTCCAAACTTATGGTAGATAAGAATTTAAAGAAAGCTAAAATATAACTTCAGGACAAAAATTTTCTTTTATTGTACTGTAGAATGTTGTATCTATCACAGCCTAAAAACACCCAGAAGCTAGTATAATTTTTCTAATGCAACATGTATCTTTCTGGTTTGGAGAAGGAAAAAAAAAAGGACTGTTATCCCTTTTCACTCTACCTACAACTAGAACACTGAGATAATAGAGATTAAGCCTTAAATTTCTATATCCAATAGTAGTAGAATCACAAGAGGACTGAAAAAGCATTTGTCTCTACAAGCTAATACCCAGTATGTTAGTCCTTTGGGCAGTTTACATCGATTTTGCATTTAATTGCATAGACTGACTTTCCCATATTTTCCAGGACAAAGTTGTAAAAATGGTAGGATCTAGATATACTCTAATATGAAGCCAAGAAGAAAGTAAACTTAAGAGTACTTGTTTCTGTAACACCTCTATGATTGCAAAAAGGTGGGGTTTTTTGTTTGTTTTTTGTTTCCTACCAGAAATTGACATCGAGACCAAACTGAGAGCAGATGTGATAAAACTGTATTTTCTCCCCTTTTCCTCATTTCCCCCACTGTCCTCAAATTACTTTGAGAAACAGGAAGAAAATGGAAACAGCCCCTGACACCTTTCACCTACTTTGTAACTAATTGGGTTTATTCCCTCTTGTTCAGTTAGCCAGTAGACTTTGTCCTTCAGTCTGTCTGGCAAATATTTCACAAACCCTCCTATATGTTTTTGTAAAGTGTTGGGACAAAAACCAAACCAAACAAAAACCTTACTAATCTTTGTTACCATCAAAGAAGATAAAATAATATTTTGATGGGAATGAAGCGATTAATCCTAATGATTAACTAAAATTATTTTTCAAAGTATAGAGGTTTCCTGAAGCGTCACAGAAAAAGATACTTTAAAGACAACCTACTGACCTGCTGTGTGAAGGAGCTGCCATCAAAAAATTAATTAACAAAATACCGATGGTTTTAGGGCATCCTCAAAGGGATTATGAGGAAGTGACATTAATAAAAACTTGTTTCCAAAGAAAATGATAGATTTATTTTTTCATTTGATTAATTCAGCTCTTTTAATCACTGTTTAAACAAAGCGCCCTGCATTGGTTTGCTAGGGTGGCTATAAGAGAATACCACAACAAACATTTATATTCTCATAGTTCTGGAAGCTGGAAATTGGAGGTCTAGGTACCAGCCAGGCTGGTTTCTTCTGAGGCCTCTCTCCTCGGTAAGAGATAACCATCCTCTGCACAGGTCTTCACAAGGTCTTCCCTGTGTTTTGCTGTGTCCTAATCTTTTCTTATAAGGACTGAGCTCATATTGGATTAAGGCCGGCCCTGATGACCTCAGTTTGACATAAATACCTCTGTAAAGGCCCTTTCTCCAAATATGGAGAAATGGATCTCTCCATTTTTTGAGATCCTTGGATTAGGACATTGACAAATGAATTTGGGGGAAACAAATTCATCCCACAATATCCTCACAAACCAGAAATTAACCCTTCACTTCTGAGTGGCTCTACATGTCTGATGTTTTCTGCTCAACACTGTTTCTTTGTCTCCAAGGCCAAGGAAAGAAAAATGTGGGAAAGTCAGAGAAATTACAGACCATGACGTCAAACCAACAACAGTTGCTGTTAGTAGTGTTATAACCTTAGCCTTTTTTATTTTTATTTGTTTTATCCTGAGACTTTTTTTAAATTGAAGGAATGATTATGTTTGTGTTTGAACTTTTTTTTTTTTTTTAAAGATTTCATTTGTTTATTTGAGAGAGAGAGTGAGGGAGAAAGAGACAGAACTCAACCAGGCAGAAGGACAGAGGGAGAGGAAGAAACAGACTCCCCACTGGTCAGGGAACCTGACATGGGGTTCGACCCCAGGACCCCAGGATCATGATCTGAGCTGAAGACAGACAATCAACTGACTGAGCCACCTAGGTGTTCCTAGGTGGCTCGAATTTATGTTTAAATTTGAAGTGATTATTATAAAAGGAAACATAAATAAGTCAGAGGAACCACTGGGCACATAAATTCCAGTCATCACCACTCAAAAGCCCAGTGTCATTAAACAGCATTCAATCCAATCAAAATTCCATCAATGGCCCTGTTTTCAAGAAACAGGAATAAAACACTAATCAGATGAGGAAAAACAAAAACAAAACCAAAAGCAGGAAAATAGTAAAAGCCTCACAAAAACTACGCAGTTGAAAATCCTAACGTATAATATTGTTTTATTAGAGACTCAATCTTTGAAGAAACCCCAGCAAAACAAAATCTGTAATTTGGGGGTGGTATCGAATCATACTTCCAGTATTTATTTGTAATTTTATTTATATTCCAATGAATGAATGAAATTATGGAAGAAAGACACACACAGAAATCTTCACATCTATCGCCTCATTTTAATAGTGAGGGATGAGGTCCGTTACACAGAAATTTTCTTGGCCATCAGGTGGAAGCAATCAATAGTCAAGCCTAGGACATGTCCTCTCCATCTCAGTTACATGCTATTTTGAAAGGCAATCAATGAGTTTGAATATTTTTCTTATTATTGGGCAAATTACAAATGTAGGTAACACTGAACTGTGATTTCTGTCATTCTGAGGGACTTGTTTAAAAAGAAAGTGACAACAAAGTTGTCGTCATTTCCTAAATTACTGCATTCCAGCAGATACTGCCTCTAAGTTTGGGGCAAAGATTCTCCTCATCATCTTTTTGTTCAAGGACACTTTTGAGAATACTATTGATGATGCTATGGACCCCTTCTCCAGGAATTAAAAAAATACACATGTACACAAAATTTGGTATTTCAGGGAAATCAAATATTTCCCTAAAAAGTACTCAAGAATAAAAAAATCTCTAACACATACCAAAACAAAGCCCAAGTTAGAAGATGCTAAGTGGAGTTTCTTGCCCCAGAGCCCTTATCTTAACTGAAAGAGATTCCCTGTAATAAATCAGGTAGGACTGCTAAATTTTTATAATTTAGGGAAGAGACAATACAGTTTCAAAGGCTTCTTTCTGTCCTTTACACAGTGGAATCCCATGTGGAGGTTACTATGATAGCTTTGTCTGGTGTGATTAAGATATCTTTTCAAGTCTAAGCAAAGTAGAAAAGAAAACAATTGACCATAAAGTTCAGATAAAGTATTGTGAAAAACACAATCACGGCCAGCCAGTTGCATGATTAATACAATTTCCTTGACATATTTTATTGCATTCCTTTACATATTATATATTATACTGAAAAACTAATACTCAAAACCCTGTAGTAGTTCATCTAAGTCTTGGTCACAAAAAGGATGAAGAATAAACCCCAAAAGCAAATTTCAATCTCACTTTTTAAAAAGCAAAGAGCTTACAAATGTAAGAATCACAACAGGCCCCAGATCTCTGAAACATTTTGGGAAACACACAGAGCATGAAGATGGGACAGGCCAGCCAGGACACACAGTCATAGCCCACGTTTATGGGTGAATCTAAACTATTCTTGGATCTGATTAAATCTCTTAGGCTCAAATGTGCAAAGAAGTGTGTAAAGTTCTCTACCATATTTATGAGGAAATCAACCCTTCTACATTTTTGAAATATTTTCTTTTTGGAAAAGCCCTCAGCTAGGCTGGGGAAAGTCACAACTGCTTTAGAGTTTCACTTCCTCGACTCTAAAAAGGAGTTTTAAATAGATGATTTCTGTGATCTCTGCCAGCTCTAAATACTACATTCCTCTGACAAAATTTTTAACGAACGAGGGTGGAGATTTACAATTGGCTAGGCCACTTTAACTAAAAATCTCTCAAGTTTGAGAAAGTAACCTTTAAAAAATTTATAACATTATTACATATTTTTTCCCAATAGTTTCTAATCACTGCAGCCTTAAGGTATCTCAACCTGCATTTTTTTAGTGCTTAAAAACCATCCTAAGCCTTAAACTCAGACTTCACACTCTGTTAATTACATAGGGCCCCAAGTTTTCCCCTCGCTGTAAATATCTGGCCAGATTTCAGAGACCAAGGTTTTTTCACCTGTATATACTCCATACCCAATAAAGCTTAGGACAGCATTCAGACATCCAGTAAATGTTTGCTGAATGAATAAATGAACTTAGGCATGAAGAATTAAAAAAAAAAAAAAAAAGGAAGTGGACTGGGTTTCCACTCCTTGGGAAGCATCTAGAAGGGAAAAACACAGGCACAGAAAAAATAATTAAACTGTACTGGGATGAAGCCCCACAATGGAGAGGAACAATAACTCAGAGAGGGATGGATGGATTTGAAAGGCAGAAGACGTTATGACTATGAATAACTGGGAGCATTCCGATGTCAGAAAATTGAATTATTTGGGAATTCAGCATTTAAGACTAGCCCTGGCTGTTTCCTTCACGGGTCATTATGAGGGTGGTTCAGACGTGTTTTATTCCTTAAAGTGTCTGCATCCGAGTGAGAATCCAATAACGTGAGGTGCTATTCCCTCTCTACTACTGGGTCTATAAAAGTTACACGTTACTGGTTTGTATTTTACATACACAAAACATATTTAACTTGGAATAACTCCATAAAGAATAGAATGACCTTCATTGTGACAAAGAAAAGACTCTCTGAAGCAAGCATCTGGGTAAAAATTAGGAACAATGATTTTACACAAGACAAAATTCCCAAGTAAATACTATTAGAAAAAGAATGATCCCTGCTAATAATCAAAACTATCTAAATTAAAGTAACCTTGAGATGTCACTTAATGGCCACTAAGAAAGCAAAATTCTTTTTTATTTTTTAATATACCATATATAATACACAATCATGAGGTTGTGTATTGTACGGTTTACTATTAATTAGCAACACATTTTTGGAAGGTAATATAAAAATACATGACGAAAGCAATAAAGTATTTCCAAGTTGTTCCACTCGTAGGAATATATGCACTAAAAATATGCCACAGGAAATAAAAAAGATATAAGCAATAAGTTGTTCACTTGGCATTACATGTAATAATCAAAAAGTGGAATGGAATCCAAAATGATCAAGTTAGGGAAGAATGTCAATAAATTAAAATATATCGACACCATCTAATATTATGTATTCAATCTAATATTATATACTTGATGATTTACGATCAAAAAGACACTGCAGAAACAAACCAAATGATCTGTCAAGAGGAAATGTGCCAACTATGAAATGCCACATGTACTTTGTAAATAAGAATTAGATGGCATAAATCAACATTTGCTTTCTTGTAGCAGCAAGGCTAAAAATAAAGAAGCTAGACATGCTCCCTACTGGAGAAAGATCATAAGCAAAATTAAAAATCTGCCAATGTAGTAGAAGTATGCAAATTTATGGCATTAGATAATTTCCCCCATGAACATAAGTCATCTTTCAATGTCTAGCACACATGCCGTTTCTTTGGGTCGGCAACACAGCAGAAAGTAATATTCGCTCCAGCCTCTCTATTTCTAATGCATTCTGCTTGGATTCCTCCTGAGACATGAAATCAGGATCTCCCTTGCAGCAGAAAGGTCTTCATGTTCCCTCTTCACTTAGCATCTGTCCCTACAAAGAATACATGTGTGACTCATGTTTCCTGAATTTAGATATCTGAAACGAAGCTAGAAGAAAGAAACCAAAGAGAGGTTGGAAATGGAGGTGAACAGCCTGAGTTCTCCTCTACACCTATGAGTGATTATATTCGGAAGAAAATAAAGCTCTGTAGTTTGCTATGTTTTTAAAAAAATAAAATAAAATTCACAATAAAATAATCAGACCAGCCTCTAACTTTATCGGTACAAAAGAGGAGGCTGGACTGAAGAAACCTAACATGTCTTAGCTAATCTGCAATTCTCTGCACAACTGAAATACAAGGCCTTGCAACTTAATTACATAAAAACACATCTGCTATAAATGACCCCCAAAATAAAAGATAAAAGTAACTGTACCAGTTTTCTTTTTCTCAAATTTCTATGTTTTTTGAGATTTGATAAAAATGGATCGTTTGTTGTTAATTTCATCTTTTTTAGAAAGGAGTATATTAGAAAGGTCACAAAGCAATCTTGCAAAGAGTAAGAGTCTCAATTTGCATATACTGTGTTCCAAAAATTTCACTTGCAGAAAATTTATCCTGAGGAAATAATCATGGATATGATCAAGATTAAGCTACAAGGATGTGTATTCTAGAACTGCACATAGTAGTAAAAAGTTATTCACTAGGGGAGAGCCTAGTAAGCATTCTCTGAAAGAATTATTAAATAAAGTGACATCCCATCTGTGTGTTGCTCTGCTGCATAAATATTAAAAAAGATGTTAAAGAGCACTTAATGACAGAGGAAAATATTAAAAATATACTATTAAGGAAAAATGCACAAATGTACAATGGAATTCAAAATTTAAACTTAAAGTTGATTTTCATTACCCCAGGAAGTTATGTTCAAAAAAAGTTGTGGCAAATGCTGATGTAGCTAATATTTCCCTTGCTCCTAGGAGAAATACAGAGTTAGGATCCTGGGAGCCTCTGGTCATAACATTTCCATCACCCGGTCAATACATAACTCTGTTTTATGTGTGTTTGTGTTTGAAACACCTTACAGACTGTACACTGTCAACTCATTAACATTGAACACAAGGCCATCAGCACAGCGCTATAGCTCATGCCTGAATGAAGCTTATCTAATGCGAGCATTTTCTCCAAAAGGCACATCGCAGTCTTTTTGCACTTAGGAACACTAGACAGCATCTCAGTACACCTGTGAGCCATTTTTAACAATAAAATCACCACCAAAGCACACAAAAATGTGAAAACGTGGCACTAAATACGCTGCAGAAAGGACACGTCCTTACAGCATGAGAACCACGACAAGAAAGCAGTATCATTTTGTTGGACATCTGTTGGGACAGTATGTATTAGGTGACTTGTGCTTTCACCCCTCTGCACATGTCCGTGAATGACCTTGAAAGGGTTGCTGCAGATACTGATTTGGGGGTTACAAATCATTTTTAGGGAATCAGTTCCTTTGCCAATAAGGAATCCATGAATAATGTGGGTCAGCTGTACACGTACATGGCCAGACGGAGGACCTTGGAGGGATCTAACTAATCGAGGAACAGAAGTTCTTCTGGTGGCAGCGAAGTAGGTATGCCACGTGGGATATTTTCTTCTTTTTGCTCATCTGCTGTTTCAAAGTCAGTTTACCATTCTCCAGCTGTTTAAAAGAATACATGATTATCTATTCAAATTGTCTACAGCAAACCTATTAACCTTCTGATCAGAGGAGGAAGATTATTGCTAGCAAAATCCTGTAAATTAGGGTACTTCCATCTTATTTTAGGAACTACATTACACTCGTTAGCATTTTGCAATATTGAGTTATTGATGTTAACCATCTCCCCTAACTACTGGCAGTATCTATTCAATAGGAACTAAAAGAAATGCAAGTTAAGAAAACGTCATAATTCTACGGTGCACATAGTAACTTGTTACTAACAGAATATACAATTCATTTTCAAAATATTGATGTTGTAGCTCGGTTTTTTAATGGTTGTAGTCACAGTACTGAGGTTGTCATCATTCATGGGATTTCAACAAATACTTTTACATCAATTAAAATCTGAAAAGTTACTTTCTACACAGTAAAAGTAAAGGCAATTGGCAAGAAGCCACTGGAAGGAAGTAAATAAAGGCAGAATCATGGGGCACCTGGGTGGCTCAGTGGATTAAGCCGCTGCCTTCGGCTTGGGTCATGATCTCAGGGTCCTGAGATCGAGCCCCACATCGGGCTCTCTGCTCCGCGGGGAGCCTGCTTCCTCCTCTCTCTCTGCCTGCCTCTCTGCCTACTTGTGATCTCTGTCAAATAAATAAATAAAAATCTTTAAAAAAAAAAAAAGAAGTCTCAGTTCTCAGTTAAAAAAAATAAATAAATAAAGGCAGAGTCAACCAAAACTAAAATGAATTCAGGTGAAGAAAAGATAAATACAAAATATAAATAAATATAAAGACACAAAATGAAATATAAATATTAAATACCTCCTTGATAAGAAGAAAAGAGGCCATAAGAAAAATGGAGAGGTAATGATATTAAAGGAAACAAATAGTAAGAAAGAAGACATGCAATTTCAGAGGAGTGAAAGGTTTAGATCCTTTTGAGTATTGTGGAATATTCAAAAGTAGGAATCACCTTTGACTTGACTCACATGCTAAATAAACACCAAGGCCAAATAATACTAAAATTCAAACAAACACCTGTGAAGTTATAGCTTTTTTAAGCAGCAAAAACAGAAGTATTCCCCGATTTAGAAAATGGAAACGTACAATTCTTTAACGTCTGTGATGAACATTCATTCGTTTATCCATCTATACCACAAACATCAATCCACCAATATTTACTGAGCACTGATGTTTGTAAAGTACTGTCCTGGGCATGTACAGATACCATTTGTGATGGTTAATTTTATGCATCAGATGACTGGACCACAGGGTGCTCAGGTATTTGATCATATATTACTCTGGGTATTTCTGCAAAGGCATTTTTGGATGAAACTGACATTTAAATAGGTAGACTGTGTAAAGCAGACTGTCCTCCCTGCAGTAGGTGGGCCTCATCTAATCAGTTGAAGTCTGAGAACAAAAAGGCTGACCTTTCCCTGAATACAAGAGAACTCCTGTCTGAATGCCTTCAAACTGGGACATCAGCTTTCTCCTGCCTCCGGACTGGAGCTGAAACACTAACTTCTCCTGGGTCCTAAATCTGAGGGTCTTTGGGCTAGAATTACATCATCAGGTCTTGTGGGTCTCCAAATTGCCAACTCACCCTGCAGATCTTGGGATCTGTCAGCCTCCTTAATCACGTAAACTAATTCTTTATAATAAATCCTACACACATCTATACCCCCAACACCTCCACACCCACCTCCTATTGTCTCTTTTTCTCTGGAGAACACTTACTAATACACTGAGATAGACTACCATAGTACATAGGAGCAAGCCAGAGTGGGTCCTGAGTTTCTCCAAACCTTGTGTATGGTACAACTTCTCCTTGGTCCTTAGTCTAGCTTGGCAGATTTTTCTACCATGAGATAATCCCACATCACTCATAGACACATATTCCCAAAGTTTTAAGAAATTTTTAATAAAACCTAAGATTTCTTTGGTGGAATTTTAAAAACTGCAATTTTTAGAACCTCTATAGTTATTACAGGAAATTTGACAAGCTAAGTCATGACAGGTCCTGGTAAGGCAGTGACATGTAGCAACTCACGAGCTGAAACGTTCCTCCCTCCTCTGTCCCACTGAGCAGGAAGGTCTGAATACAGGTGAGTGAGGCTATTGCCATGAAGAGGAGTAAACTGGAGTTCACGAAAACAAATGCTTTAAAAAGGAGGAATTTTGTAAAATTTTTTAATGAGTATTAATATCATATTTCTTGTGGCATATCACGTATCCCAACACATATGTTCTAGGGACCCCCAGTGGAGAACAGACCATCTAGTGTACACCATGACTTGGGAAAGGAAATTATATTTTACCTTGAACTCAGCTACTGCTATGACTAGAATTGATGTGAATTCCAGTTACATTGTATATAGAATACCTTAACAGTTTGCTTTCCTACTTAACATTTTATATATACAAATTTTTGTTCCAGGTCACTTCAGATCTTTCCATGTTTCGTAGTTTTTAGGAACACACACATAACCTCCACCTCCTTAGCCGTGTCGTATGACCCCTGCAGCTATTTATATGACCCTCCTAACTATACACAGCTTGATTTTCATCTACCATACTGAAGTTAGTGGAAAATTCTCCTGCCTTTCTAAGTCAGTTTTGCACTTGTATGCATTTCTTCACCAGCACCTTATTAACTTATATTTCTCCAAAAGCCACCTGGAGACTTAACTGTAGCCACACCTGTGATTTATAAACAAATACACCCGAACCCATTTGGGAATTAAATCTCGCCTAACTTATTTAATACCTATGTGCAATTTAATTTGAGTAACATGTTATGTTTGCCAGAAATAGCAGTTCTTGGGGATTCAGAGTTTTAAAAAGAGAAAGAATTGATTAAAGGACAAGTATAAACTTTTCTGGAATCCAGGAAACTAAACTGCATAGCTTGAAGCAAACAATAGATTACAGAAATCTGCCCTAAGCATGAAAAGGGTCTCTAATTTCCTCAATTGCTTAGGAAGGTTTCCAAATGCATGGAAGTAAAAAAATAAAAATAAAAATAAAAAAATCACTTCACCCTAAAAAGACTTCTAACTTTAGCGTTTAATGAATATCTTATCAAAGCCAAAATTAGCTACTTGTGCACCTGTTCCAGTTCTTCTCTGCCCTCTCCAGTTTTTCCTACGTATCTTCCTATTTCTCAAACTGCTCAAGAGGAAATGCGATGGCAGTGCAGCGTGAGAAGCTTAATAGAGCACGTTCTCATTTCCTGCGGCCATCTGCAGAGAATGTGCACAACTCAACTCACCTTTATCATGGAGCTGAAACCACCTCTACTATGAAATTGGCCTACTTCTCCAGTGAGAAGAGAGCGCATGAAAGCGAGTGGTTCCTCCCTCTCTTTGGGGGAAACTGTTATGTTTTCTAGAAACCAAGAAATCATGAGTTAATTTTACTAGGAAAAAAAATACTTTGGTGCGTGTGTGTTTTTACTTTATTAAATGAAGAAACAGAATCCCAAGTGTTTGGAACTGATGGACGGCAAAGTGCCTAAAGACTCAAGAAATGAAAATTTCAAGTACAGTTTGGGTATTCTGATCCATCTCTGCAGAATCACTTCTTGAAATGCTCTGTTTTGTTGTAACGAGAAATACAGAGTAGGGTACCATAGGCCAATACTGCCTGTTTCCTGGTTCTACATATCCAGTGCCTCTGCAGGACCGGAAGCCCCATTCCACACTGGCTATCCAACAGTGAATGACAGAAGTTGGTACCTTGGGGAGGAGCAATTGCAGAGCAGAGTATTTATTTTTAAAAAATGAATATGCAGATCATTCCCTTGCCTTTTTAAGTCAAGGATTCAGGCACTTAATATAAATTAAATATAGAAAAATTCTAAAATTTATCTGATGGTTTAGAATGAGTTAATGTCATTATAGGCCTCATTTATTTGGCTTATTTGTGGGCTATGTGACAAGGACTGGAAGTAGTGGCCCCAAACCACTTATCTGAGAAACTGAAATGCAAATTAGAGGGAAACGTGAGGCATAAAAATAGACTATCAGTATAGATGAGTAAATGCAAAATACTTATGAATCCCTAGCACTGCAGCTGAAACTGGTTTACGGATTATAAAAAAAATCCATAGCGGAAATCTGAATCAGGTAATATATATGCATGCATACATACAGCAGAACTGGTTTTAATCATCAAAACATTACTTGCCTAGAAAGAACACTGTTTTCACTAGTTACTTAACAGTAGGTACTTAGAGTAAGTAGGTACTCAGTAAATAACCAGTTAAAAAATAAATGAGTGAGGCGCCTGGGTGGCTCTTGACTCTTGATCAAGACTCAGGTCTTGATCTCAGGGTCACGAGTTCAAGCCCCATGTTGGGCTACATGCTGGGTGTGGAGCCTACTTGAAAAAATAAAAGATAAAAAGAATGAGAGTAAGATCTCAAGCCCAACTGATAAGCTCTTATTATCACATACTACTATATAGTACCCCTCCCACCTCCCCCCAAAAAATCAACAGGATTTTAAACTGCAGCTTACAAAAATGTTGGCTCTATAATAGGAAAATGGGCTGCACACTGTGAATACCAATGGCCCGGGAGAAGTTGGAGCAGTACTTTTTCTGGCAAACCCTGCCAGCTGTGGCCAGAGGCACTGAGCTCTTGCAGTACCTTCTTGACGCCAACTGGCTGTGACTTCTTCCTGCCTCTCCAAGAAAACAATCAGTGTTAATTCCAGTTGGTTATATTATTGATTTTGGTTACTTAAACAGATTTATAATGAAGGAAGACTATAAATAAGATTAAGAGTTTCTGTTGGTTCTCTTGGTTCTATTATGACTGTGAAAATATTTATCATACATATTCATTAAAAGGTTCCCAAAGCATTTGCTTGTGAAAAAATGAGCTAAAACAAAATTAATTAAAGTGCACAGGTAGGGGGCGTCTGGATGGCTCAGTTTCTTGAGCATACAACTCCACTTCAGCTCAGGTCATGATCTGGAGATCTTTGATGGAGCCCTATGTCCGCCTCTGTGCTCAGCGCAGAGTCTGCTTGTCCCTCTCCCTTTGCCCCTCCCCGCCTCTCTAAAATAAATAAACAAAATATTTGGGGGGGGGGGTTGGGTATTTTTTCTAGACCATAAACTCTGGTTACATGAAAATTGAGATTATCACCGTTGCTATCTTGAAATCAAGAGCCATAAACAGGCAATATTTAATTTGCATCCCTTTTCAACTTTTTTTTAAATCACAAAGTAATCCAAGAATTTAAACTGTTTTACCCAGAACCCCATGATGGAGGTGTTATTATCCTTAATAACAGTCCTAAACTGGGTCCAGAACACAGTCTTAAAACTGGGTCATGAGAGTAAGTGAAATTATCCTCATCCAAGCAAAGTTATTCTCATTTTTGTAATTAATTCACAAACTGAATTAAGCATACTTTAATAGGAAAAAAAGTAACCACCTAAATATACGCGGAGATGCAAAACTAAATTCACCATAATATAAAGTACACTTAAAATAAAAAGTATACTTAAAACTGACTCCCTGCCACCAGCTTTACACCATGATCTTTTGAAAATTACATTACTTTACTGGAGCAAATTTTCCATGATAAAAATACATGACCTGGAGCCCAAAGTCCAGAGTTACAGTCCTTCTTATACTACTCTTCAGCTGTGTGTCCTTGGGCAAGTCATTTAATCTCTCTGGACCTTATTTCCTTCCACTGTAAACTGAGAAGGTTGTGGTTGCAAGGCTCTAACGTTCCATCCTGTTCTAACAACCTATGAATCTGTGAGAGAGAAAGTTCATAAATATTCCATAATCTTCCTTTTACCAAAATGTTACTTCCAAATATAGATAACCTTTCATGACACAAAGCAAATGTTATGACAAGGTACTTTTCAATTAATGCAAATTTTAAAGTTACTATTTAAAACAATTCAAAAATAGAGTAGACTCTATCAAGATGTTGTGATTTCAGATATTTCAGAACACAACATAGGGATCACACGCCAATCAAAAAAAATCTGAATGAAGCAAATTATTAAGTGTGAATTTTAGAGAATTCTGGAATACTTCCAAATTCTTTGTGTCCTTTTCAAAATAAGCTTTTCATAAGAAAAAATATAGTAAACTCTTAAACAGAACCCATCAATTATATACATTTAAAATCTGAAAAATAATTTTACCCCAGTCTTGGAAGAAAAGTTGAATCTGACAACAGAACAACTTTGTATCAGTCACTCAATAAACATTTTTCCCTCTCCTCTAACTTCTGGGGCATGGCCTGTGTCATAGAACTCCACGATAAAAATTCAAATTCAGAAAAACATTCATCTAGGTCAATGAAGAGTCCTTAATTAAAAATACAATCACACTCATTTATAGTGTTATTACAACCAAAGTATCCTAACACATTGTATAAAGATATTTAAAAATAGGGGACAACTGGGCGGCTCAGCCAGTGAAGCATCTGCCTTCAGCTCAGGTCATGATCCTGGAGTCTCAGGATCGAGCCCCACATTGGGTTCCCTGCTCAGTGGGGTGTCTGCTTCTCCATCTGCCCCTCACCCGACTCATTCTCTCTCTCTCTCAAATAAATAAATAAAATCTTTTTTGGAAAAAAATGATGTTTAAAAATAAAGCTTGAATATAAACGGATTCCTGGTTAACCCCTTCATGACTTAACTAGAAAAATACCCATATGCTATGTGAATTAATTAATTAAGAATTTATTGTAAAAACAGTAAATACAAGCTGCAACGAATAGGCAATGGGTAGAATACGTTCTCTTAATAATAGTCATAATATTATTTCACTGAAAGGGCTATTCACAAGTTCTCTACTCTGAGATTTTAAATGTAAGATCCTTGAAAATGTTTATTTCTTGCCAGCAGTCATCATCAGCAAATGTCACGCAGGAAAGTGTTAGTATATGTATCTTATAGGTATCAATTTACAGAGGTACTTTTTCCTCCTAGATAGATGGTTTGAACTTATTTTTTCATCGGAAAAAGAAAAATAAATTGTCTGTAGGGATTACCTACTACAGTTATAAATTTATAGATTTAAAAAGATCATGCAAAATGTAACTATTAGACAGCAAGGAAACCCACAAGATGAGCTATTCATCTGTTTGAGTTCCAGAGCATCTACCTCATTGAATAGACTCCTTTTTCTGGTTTAAGAAACTGTTGCTTTAAAAATTATTTTCCTAAAGAATGGTACCTCACATATCAGCATTTAAAAACAATCAAATTCAACTCCTTACAATAATTTGTAATTTTGACTTAGCATCTCTTATTATTTATATCATAGGTAGGAAGAGATAATTTTTTTTTTTTTTACAGTTTATCTAGTTACACAAATGTTTAGTTAAAACTGTTTTGGGTGTAAGCACAAAAATCAAAACTATGTACAAAGAGGTAAGCTGACAGATTAGAAAACACACACACACGAGCTGAACATTCATTACCAACTCCACGACAAATATTTTCTTAGATGATGAAAACTCTGGAAACAGTACAAATAAAAAACACGGTTGGTTTGACAATTAAAAGTAAGCAAAACTAGAATGTAGTACTACAGTACGTTTGCTGCTGAATACCTTATAAAAACCTGGCATCATCTTAGATGATCAAATTGGAGTTTATCAAAAATAATGTATTATCTGAAGACCCCTAAAACTGAAAAAGAAAAATGAACCTGAATCTACAACAAACCATACCCAATACCTACTGATATTGAGTTCAAAATGTTGAAAAATTTGTGGACTCTTGGAGTGACAATTCATGGAATGAGAGAGACAGGTGCCTATAGAAACTGTTGAATAGTGATACGCGTAATACAGAAGCCTACAGATGCTATTACCTAGGGCACTTAAAATGACACGAAACAAAACAAGGAAAAGCCCACTGTAAAATATTAATAGAAGAACTGAATAGGTAATTAAATAGGATCATAATATGTATGCCAGATTACCGATTAATATTGGTCCTGACAAGTAGGGTTAATTTTCCTAATATTTAAGAGTTACAAATAAGCACATGAGAGTTCTCAATTGTGTAAACAAGCAGTCAATAAAACTAAGAAGGTGGTAAGAAGAGTGCAGACATTCAGAAAGGCAGCTGTCAAAAGAGGTATGTTTCCCCTGGCGGGGTGGGGGTGGGGGGGAGTAAAAGTTTTTATGCATTTTAATTAGCCTGCTTGCAGAAGAAAAATCAGGTGAAGACTAATTATCACCTTCCAGCCCCACTAACACTTTGCAGTCTAGCAAAAAGGAAGAAAAGGGAACTAACTAAATAAATAATAAAAAACCAAGAAAGAAAAACACCCTCCCACTCCCAGCCATTAAAAAAACAAAAATCAAGGCTTCCTCCAGCATCCTTCCAGCAGCTGCTGACAAGATTTATCTTCAAAGAACTTTCTTATTTACAATACAAATCTTCCCCTCTGTTACAAATTAAACCCAATTATCTGGTGAACAGTTTCCATAATAAAACCTGATAGAGGAAGCAGTAACCTTTCCATTCCCCCCCGCCCCTCTCCACTTGATAGCCTGCAGGTTTCGAGCAGCAAAAACCACTCCTACTTATCCCATTAACACATAGGTGTTGAGAGGGCGCAGAAACCCCTGGAAAGATAAATGGCCTCATTTTCCTTGGAACAGGCTTTTGAGACAACTTCCAAAGATGGGAAAAAATGCTGAAAACTCTCAGTTGCTTATTTGATCCATAAATTTAAAAACTACTATGGGAAACATAACATCTATGGAAAAGCATCGGAAAAGCATCATTAACTCTGGTCAATGGAATCTACAGTCATTGGGAGAGCTAGTCATTGCTGAAGGACAAACCGCAAAGACTCTAAGAAACAGATCCATCTGTTGAGATAGCAAATAGATGAAATGCAATCACATACACTTGAGTCCTGGCCAATTCTAAGTCACCCTGACAGACTGGGGCTCAGCCTTTAATCAGGCAGCTGCTCAAAGACACGTTTGTGTCCCTTTAACAGTCAAACACAACTCTTGCCCGATGAGGAATTACAAAAAATCAAGTTTATTCTAAGACCTCAAGATGCATTTGTGCATGCCTGATATACACAGGCCTCAACTACAAAGTTACAAACTCTAGTTTATTCTCCGATAATATTTTGCATGAGGCACATGACTTCTCAGAAGTTTTTTTTTTTTTTTAAGATTTAATTAATTTATTTATTTGACAGAGAGATCACCAGTAGGCAGAGAGACAGGCAGAGAGAGAGGGGGGAAGCAGGCTCCCAGCTGAGCAGAGAGCTCGATGCGGGGCTCGATCCCAGGACCCTGAGATCATGACCTGAGCCAAAGGCAGAGGCTTTAACCCAATGAGCCACCCAGGCACCCCAGAAGGTTTTTTTAAACTAGCATTTTCTATGGATGTGTGCTCTGCTATGAGAAAACATCAGAGGTACTCTAAAAACAAAAACAAAAACAAACGGTCATGGTTAGAATAGAATGGCTTTTCCCAAATTTTCTTCACCTTAACTAGAAGGAGGGGTAAGGTCTAAACAAATAACAGAAACTCCCTCTCTTCCCTTGTGGTCTGTAGAATTCCATTTAACTGACCATCAAGAAAGGCAGAATAAAAGAAAAATATCCAAGAACCGTCAGAGCTCAACAAGCTTTGTTCATGTTCAACATTAAATAATCCTTTGACAACCTGAGAGCACCTTCTCCAGTACTAAAAGCATTATGATTAATCTTATTAAACCAGCATCTGAACCATAGCCACCGTGTGATGGGCAAATAATTAGATAACTAATGACATAAATACTACATCAACAAATTCCTATTACTAGAGCTAATAAGGAGCAAAAGAGGAGATTTCATTCTTGAAATGCCGTACACAAAATAAGAAGATTTTCTATAGAAAGGAAATGAATACAAAATAAACACAGTTTTGGTAGACTGGCCTGTGACCCTAAGTAGCCTATTCTTTTCTTTTAGTTTTTAACACTCTTAGGACATAAAAGTTCTACTAACTTACAAAGATCTGACAAATAAATAAAACATGGGATGCCATGTAGTTTTAAGTTGGAGAATCCCTATATCCCCACATGTTTAGAAGTAAAGGGTAATGTTTTCTTCCTCCTTACACAGTTCATGAAAGATTTAAGAAGAAAGGTTCACTGAGCATAAGGAAAACTTCAAGCGGAATTCATTGACCACATCCCCTTTTAAGTATAATAATAATGAACAAAACAATACATGAGCTAGATATGGAACAATCACACAAATAAGACATTTTGGGCTATTAGTCTTAAGAACTGGGGAGTGATTTATTATTGCACATTTCAATATCATTGTAGACAGAACCAACTCTTAGTTTCAAGGTGATTTCACAAATAACTATGTCAAAATCTCCTTGACACTTTCCCCTACTACTTTGGAAAATGAAACTCTGGGGGAAAAAAAAAAATCTTCCATGTCTAGATAATCAGAAGATCAAGAGGAAGCTTCTTATATTGTTCATACAATTATGTTTTAAGTCTTATTATCATTAAATGCACATACATGATCCCAACACTTATAGGGAGCTGTTAATTCCTTTCCTATGCCAAAACAGTGTTTTGAAAAATGCTGGTTAAACTATGTAATTCTCTTCCTTTTTTTGAATGACTGGCCAAGAATTTACATACCATGCTTCTGGAGAAAATCATTTTTGACAGAAGGAATTGTCATGGCAAGAGTATACAAACACAGGGCCATATGGTGTCCTTTCTTGAGATAAGAGGCAAAAGGCAATAAACCTGACACACTTAGGAGTTTATTCCCTTTCTGGATTATGAACTTGATGCCGTCCATGTTAACGCAGAAAGTAAGACCACGCTCACAGGGTACTAATTACTCACAGGACCCGTGCCATTATGTCCATTGTGCAGCACCATCTTCTGGTTAATTCTGCTTTGTTGTAGTTCCAGTCAAAGACTAACACAAAAACACATTTCCCTACATGGGACTCTCAATCAGCCACATTCTTTCACTGCATCAATTATTTCTTCATCTGCACCTTTGTCCTCGATCCAAAAATAATGAATCTGCTCTGCAATCTAGTGGGCCATCCTCTCTGAGCAACAGGAAGTATCAGGAGAGGGATAACGAATGTACACTCTATTGAGACCTAAAGGTAGACTGACGAAGCCCTTCTGCTGGTAAAAGGATAGTGACAAACATAAAATAAATGCGCAAAGTGCTAAAGCGAATGTGTTATTTACCGTTATTTACCGCATCAAGAGTTCAAAGGGGAAAGATGCCTATGGTTATGCAGGCTGCACTGGAATCTGAGGCCAGAGGCAGGTGGCTAGACTTGGCCAAGGGTATCCAGCTGAACAGGACAAAGTTGGCTGTAAAACCCAAATCACTATTCTCCAATCTGTGACTTCTCCATGGTCCATTTTGTAGAACCAGGAGGACTTAAGGTAAGTCCAGCTGAACTGGGTTACTATGGCAGAGAAATGAGAGATGATACCATCTGACAGTCCGTGCAGAGTCACAGAAGGTGGGCCTTCCTGCTCAGTTGCATAAGGGGAAAGAGTTCTTATCAACTCCCCTATCAATTCCCAAGGCTGACCTTCAGTGACTCCCCTGGCCTACTTACAGGCCTTGGAAACAGGCAAGACAAATACTGCCGGGGAAGAAAACAGCAGAGCTGGGCTTCTATTATCAAATCTCAGAGCCTTGGTAGGTTGGCCTGAGCCTCACCCTCGCTCCCGGGAGCCTGCCTGCTGACCTAGATGGAAACACTTCAGAGCATGGGATTCGCACGAGCCCGTGGGCGTGTGCCTCTCCTCCCCACCCCAGCAGTCCAACCGCATGTTCCTTCTTTTCTCTTTGGTTTCATCTGGATTTTGAACGTTACTTAACACAACCTTGAAATAGAAGTTGCTTTTTTGAAGATTAAAAACATATGTGTTTGAGGTAATAACACTGTCCACGTTAAAAAAAGAAACAACTCTGTGCTATAATTTGTTCGAGCCAAAAGAATCTCAGGAAATCATCTACCCAAGACCTATCTTTTCATACATGAAGTAACCGAGGATCAGAGAGGCAAGTGTTGTTTCTTTGAAAATTAAAACCACTGAGTTCTTAGATGTCTTGATCTGCTCGTCACGTTCTGAGGGAGGTGAGTCAAGTGTGGTCAGAAAGAACACTACACTTCCATGTCAGAGAGTCAAATTTTGGTTGAACCCATGCTGCCCGCTTGCCTGGAGACTTGAAAAACGTATTTACTTTCTTTAAAAGCAGTTTACCAGTAAGCAACAAGGAAAGATGGAGAGCTTGGAAGAGATATCTCTAGAATCTTCTCCTCCAGACAGAAAGTTCTGTGATTCTGTTACACACTGAACAAGAGTAAACAAGAATAAAGTGTAAAAGCTGCATTGCATACAGAACGATTACTTTTAAAATTCTACGAAGGGTGTTACAAGCGTACACTTATTTTTTACATATTACTTTCCCAGCTTCTGTGACACATACATATTTTTATATCTACAAAACCAGAAGGACAGCATGACCTTAGCATTTACGGGTAACGGACAATGAGCCTGACAGACAATGAGCTGTTAAGAGTTAGATATATTTAGCATTGAAGAAATGTACTATCAGTACACTGAAAGTATTTGGAAAGTTTCGTCATCAGTAGATAGAGCATGAATCATGTCTGTGTCACTACCCAACCACTTGTCTAATCTCTTTCACTGTGAATGCAAGACGCCATGTCTCCGGAGCTGGTTTGTTTCATATTTCAACCCCATGGTCACAGACAGATGCACTGATCCAAAAGAAAACCGACTTTCTGTATTCACTGTCCTCAGATGGGTCAGTGATGTCTGGGCCTGCAGAATTCCACACTGGGATCTTAATGAGCAGGAGAGCCTTCCGTGCAAACCTCTGCAGAAAGGGCACCAAATGGCCCCTGAAAGCCCCGACCCAAATTCCTTTGAAGGAGGCACCAAGGTGATGGATTTGACAAAAGGTTGCAAAGTGTATGTGAAACTTCACTAAAGCTTCAAACACTCTGAAATTACCAGTCTGGTTTCTGGGGGGAAAAAAAAAAAGTTTCATAGTGCTCATTTGGTCATCTTCTAGGTTTTCATAACCTCTTCTTCCATGAAGTGAAGTATGTGGCTCCTTCTAAATGTCTTCTAATTGGTAACTCAGGATTTATCCTCAAAGAAAAAGGGGAAAAAAACAAAAACCAAAAACAACTTCCAGAGGATCCTTGCCCACGAAGTAACAGATTTACAGACTCAAACAAGTAGATCCCCCAAAACCCCACAAAAACCCAAACCCTCAAACAGGCAGATCAAAGCCCATACTCTAAGTCCCCTTATCTCTGCAGGCTGGTGAGCAAACAAGACACAGCCACTGGAAGTGTGTCCACTAATTCTCTCTCTCTCTCTCTTTTTTAAATTGTGTTATGTTACTAATTCTCTTCAGGAAGAAAAGTCAATGGCACCGAGATATCCCAGGAAAGAATCAAGGAGGCCAAATTGGTGGAAAAAACAAACAAAAAAAAGTGTTTAAATACATACAACTTTTTGTGTTAAAATTTAAGACTACTACAGAAGTGGGTGAAAAGTATAAGGAAGTAGTCACAGAATGTGAAGAAAGTATTCTTTCAACAAAATCTATATTGACCTGGCCTTGAAAATACTGAATCTGGGTGCAAAAGGGCAAAGAAAGTGGAGAGCAAAGTTCAGGGCAGTGCTGCTCCATGGAAATACTAAGTAATTTTAAAGTTTCCTGCACCCAGTTTAAAAAGGTGAAAAGAAACAGATGAAATTAACCAACATATCTAAAATATTATCCTTCCTGCATGTAATTGATATTAAAAAAAAGAGACATTTTACATTCATTTTTTTTATACTTGGGTTTCAAAATCTGGAGTAGCCACATTATAAATGCTCCAGAGCTATAACTACTGACTGTCATACTGAACATAACACTTAAATACATATATAGTTAATTACCTGGAAGGCAGAAGTGTCAATATGTTATGATAAGCCAAGAAAAGGAAGAAAAAAAGAGAAAGAAAAAGCGTGTATTTACCAAAGTTGTGGCACAATTACTCTCTGCTGCCTGAGAAGGGAAGGTAACAGGGACAGATGAGGCACAAACGAAAGGTTTATGATTTAAATTTAGACATTAGAAAGAACCCAATCGCTAGTGGGACTAAAACATCTTTACCGCAGGCATTTACACAGAATCTTCTTGGAATACTGTATAAAATGAGCATGATTTTTAAATGTTACTCTGAATTAGCTCTGGAAAGAAGACAGGGAATATGGAATACTGCTGCCATCTATTCCTTCAAGCTTCTAATGATGACTTCCAATGCATATAAAAAGTTACCTTCCATAAAAGACTGAGTCATTTATACAAACCCCAAAGTAGCATAATGAAGATATGCATTTTCCTTTAAAAAAATTTAAAGGAAAACATCAATCTATTGAAAAGGAAGAAGGGAAAAAACTATGTATAACAAGAGTAGTCATTTGGAAAGAAATCAGATTCACAGGATTTAGTACTGTTATCTTCTGCTCCCCAACAGTGAAGATGGTAGGTGGGATAAGAGAGCCAGATCCTAAAATATTTCCTATTTACTCCAGGCCTGCTTATCCACCTACTAATTATTTTTTCCATGGATTCTCCAACATACAATTTGTACAGAAACATGTGTTTAGTAAGAAAAAAATAAGTGATTAAATATTTCATATCTGGATTGCTTAAGCTTTTATTTGAACTTGTTTTTAAATTTAATTGACAACTGATGAGCAATAAAGTGTGCTTTTGTTTCATTTAAACTGTGTTCTCCTTTAAATTCTAAGCCATGTAGCTGTTAAAGATGTTTTTACTAATGACTCACCTATCAAACTGTAGTTCAGCACTGGCATTATCTCGATTTGGTGTCAGTAAAATGCTCAGGTTACTATGTCATGAAAGGTTTGAGTTATGCAGCCTCTAAATCTTGAGGCCTTGAATCTGTTATTAATAGGCCATGACCTTAGGCATAATGTGACCTTTGGCTCAATCTGTCTGTCTTCTAAAAATACCAGTGTAATACTCTCCATCTAAATTGTAGGCTGCCTTCATAAAGGAAAGCAAATCGTTGGAAAATACCTTACAATGAACAGTGTTAAGGTTAGCTCCTGTTTGTCAAAAATGTCTCAGCCTCCAGCGGTTCTCAACCATTTTCTTGCCTAACCCAGCTGAGGATTTGATACGACAAATCCCCAGGAAGAACAGGGAGTCCTAAATGATAATTCAAAGTGATGATGTCAAAGGGAACAGTGCCATCCCCCACGCTGTCACTCCTAGAGAGAATGTATCTTATCTGTTAAAATTCACTGAGTCAAGAATCTAGGCATGCCAGGAGTCTTCAGCCTCTACTTGAACCCTGGGAACCAAAGTGAAAGCCTGGGAAAAAATTGGGGCTACGTGGAGAGTACTCATTCCCATATAGGAGTTATGGATGAAAGATCTTAAGGAAAGTTCCTGGCAAAGATCTCCCTATACACAAGATGCCACAGGGATCACTTCCAATAAGAAATACCATGTGGGAAGGGGGTGTGAATTATAGCATTTTGATTCAGGCCCTATTCTTCATGCCCACTAACCTGGAAGATGCAGGATTGTCCTCAATGTGAATCACCATGCTCCTCTGGGGCTGACCATTGTGGCACCCATAAGGGACAAGGGAGAGGAAATCAAATTAGTCACCACCTAAGGATTCTCAAACACAGGCCAGGATTTCCCACCAGCTGGTGACAAAGCTTCCCACTGGTCACTGGTATCTTTCTCGGAGAATTACCTGATATCTGGGCCTCTGGCTGCATCATCTTGATGATCACCAGGGAGTCAGTAAGAACCACCTCTCGTTAGAACCACCTCTCGTTAGAACCACACCAGAACCACTCCAACCAATTCACCGGTCAGCTTTCCAATTTGCCCAGGATATTCCAAATAACTGGGATTAATATGTTTATTCCCATTGATACAAGCAGGCTTCTATGAATCAGAATTTGTACAAGGACCTTTTCTAAGTGACAAAACAGATGGGCCATCTGAACTCCATCTCACCTTGTATGACGTGGTCTAGATCTGTCAAACATGTATCAAGAAAACCAATATTGCATTTTTTTTTTTTTGTTTCCATCCCTATTCCTCCTTGAGAAGGCTTATTCTTTACTTGGATATTTCTGGTGTTAAATGGTGATAACAATTAAAACGTAAAGCAGTGGTTCTCAATTGTGGGTGATTCTGCCCTCCAGCTAATTTTTGGCAATCTTTGGAGATATTTTTGGTTATCACAATTTTGGGGGCACCTAATGGGTGGAGATTAGGGATGTTGCTACACGTCAATGCCCGGAATAGTCCCACACATCAAAGAATGATCTATTTCAAAATGTGAATAATGCCAATGTTGAGAAACCCAAGCAAAAGTCTTCAATGGGCGATTTTTTTGAAATTTTACTCATTTTTAAAATCCCAATGACCTGAAATTGCTAGTCTAACAAGGACGAGTTGTCAGGAAGAGATGAACAGTTGGTAGAGTTTAATAATCAATGAATTTTTGGATTGGGTAACTTTGAAACCTGAGTTATCTGTAAGAATGATAATAGATGATCTATCTACATTATGTTTCAAATTTTAGTACCTGCGTAACTTATTTTCTGATCAAACTCTATGTATTACTTTGAATGTTCTTTTATGAGCTAAATTTTGGGTCACACTACATGGACTTTAGTACAAAACAGTTCCTCAAAGAAATTGCTATCCTGATAAGAAGTGTGTTCCCTATCACTATATACTTTTAAGGGGAGAAGGAATGACCAGGCACGTGCCTATTTTAAAAGAACTCCCAAAAGGCCGGAGAAGTAACTGAGATAATACCAAGGCTCATTGACATTCAAGGTTTTTCTATGAAACCAACTAATAACAAAGACTATATGTTTCACACTTTTTCAAACAACTCTGCCACTTGTTAAGTTTTCACACTATTTGTCTCTGATCCTGAGCCCAGAACCCATGTGACAGGAGACACTGTAAACCCAGTTTGAATGACTCCTAGTCTGAACTCCTGACTTCATGAACCAAACTAGACTTTACTAAAAGTAACTGAGTTACCTGTAAGGGTCAACACAGGCATACTCTAAAGGAATAGCTATTTGTTTAATGGACCAAGTACGTGTCTTAGGAATGAAGAAAGAGTCAGCATTCCATCTTTTTAAAAACTCAATTACTAACATTTTGTAGGCGGGGTAGGATTCATTAAGTAGCTTCATCTCCCACAACTGTGCCCACAATCTGGTTTTCATACTCTCCTTCCTGTGCCAATTACAGTGTATTTAAAATTAATGCTCTAATTCTGAAGTTTGAAAAGTGGCTTGTTTACTCTTACTCATTTCTTTTTCACACTGATATTTAATATTCCCCTGAAATTGAAATTGATTGTTACTAACAAAAAGGGAAGCAATGACACATAAAGAGAGATCCATTTGTTAAAAAGACCAAATTGGTCTAAACAAGATGAGTTGAAACTGAAAATACCAACCTCAGATTAAGTAAACCAAGTCCATATGGCTAGACATGTGATCCAAGGGGACGATGTCTGAAGTAAAAATATACAACTGGGACAAATGTTCACAACCAGCAGGTCAGAGACAGCCCTTCCAGGCTGGCCAGCTGGCCCCTTACCCACAGAGGACGCGCAACTGCAGGGCTCCCTCAACGGCTTCACTCGGGAGCTGGTTCAAGGAGACTCTAGAATGCTCCTAAAACATACTAGCAGCAAGGGCCGCATCCAATACCCCGGGACTGGTGCTTGACATTGCTAGGTCACAAAGTTTATTCAAGAGCAGTTGAAACCCTCGAGAAAGTTATGCAGCCTTAGGACAAATTATACAGATTTGGGCACCAATCCTGCCTTTTTTTTTTTTTTTTCTAATAGGACATGGCTTTAAAAAATGCTGATTTTTTTTTCCGTTGTTGTATTTTGTGTTATCTTTAAAATAAAAGTGACCAGTGCCATGCTAATCACGGACTTGAGTGCAATTCTGGTAGTCAGAGTGCAAGCCCTGCATTTTACAAATGAAAAAACAGGCACCAAGAGATAGTACACACCATAATAGGGTTACACGGAAGTTAGGAGCTCAGATGACCCTGAAACCCAAGTTTCTGGACTCGGGGATGATCGCTTTCTAGTACGTTAGGCTACATGTCATCTAACTCATATGCACAATCCCAGGGGAAAGTGTTTAAGAGCTGTCATATATCCCAACCTAAGCATTTCATTTGACTTAGTATATTAAAAATAAAAGCAAAGAATAGGGATGTGATACCTCCATCTTTATTTAAATCTTATCTGCCCTCCTGACAAGTCTGGGGCAACACAGACATTTCCCTGTTCTGTTTTTTCTCTGTTGAGTTTTATTTTTTCCCCCAGTGATATGATTCTACCCATATCATAAACCAAAATCTTCAAGAGTTGCATATATGATAATTAACATTCACATGCCTCTATATTAGACATGGAATAAACGGAGGGTGAAAGAAGAGTAAAAAACAAAGGGACAGAAGTGCAATAGGGAAACAGGGATTAGGAAGAAGTGCGGATTGTGCCCCATGTACTGAAGCATATTTACAGCCAAGTAAAATGTTCCATCTTCTAGTATACATGATTTTTTTTAAAGTTTATTTTTCTTTTGTAACTTCTATACCCAACGTGAGGTTTGAACCCATGACCGCAAGAGCAAGAGTCCCATGCTCTACCAACTGAGCCAGCCAGGCACCCCTATTACAATGATTTTTAATAACATTAATATTAGTCCTCACTATTCTAATGTAATCAAAGAAAATGATAACCAATTTCAAAAGAATACTGTTTAAAAAAAAAAAGGTTCAAAGTTCTCATTAAAGAATGACCAAAAAAGAAAGATAAAACTGGGTGAACCAGTGTTCTCTTGTTGTTTTATAATGGCTTAAGGTTTGATTAGCAGGTGTTTGGTTGTGTGTGTATATACCCTGACTTCAGGTTGTGAGCAGTATGAAGGCCACATAAGGTTTGCTGGGGATTTTAAGAATAAAACCCAAATTGAGCACCTAAGGAAGGCTTAGTCAGTATACCTTAATTACAGACTTAATTACTTAATTACTTAGTTACTGATGTATGCAATATGCATTAAAGCCAGCTTTTTAATTCTTAAAGACCATTAGAAAAATTCAAAAGTTACACTCTGATTAAATGGGAAAATTTTAAACCTGATTTAAGAAAAGAGAATATGCATAATTACTAGGTGGTCAAAAGAAAGAATTTTCCAAATCCTGAAAATTCCTTTTTAAATAGGCACCAATAAAGTTTCTTTCCTTGTTCCCAGACATACCCATTGATGACACTGGGGGAAACTTCATAATCCATCAGAAAATTCAAAACCAAAAAATAATCCAAGGAACATAAATAAAGAATTTGAACCTTTAAAAAATTTCCCCACCATTGCCACAAGATCAAGAGTGGATCCAGTTCAGGGAATATGGTGCAGAGCAGACTCTGAGTGAATGAGAAAGAGACTCTGGGGCAATGTTCCCTTGATTTCCACCAGGTACAGTCATGTTGTCAAGGCCAGCCTTTCACAGGGATGTACTCACGACTGTAAAGCCTTTTTTTTTTTTTTTGACATTTTAATAAATTTTTATTTTTATTAACATATAATGTATTATTAGCCCCAGGGGTGTAAAACCTTTATTGCTTAGAGTTTATGTCCAACTCATTTTGTATGCCATGCAGTGCCTGGCACAGGACCCTCCCTTAAGAGAGCTTCATAAAGAACTGAAATGAGTGAATAAATAAAGCAATATTCAAGGAGTAATCAGACACAGACCACCCTTAATCAGCTAGGAAACAAACATCTCCATCAGAAATTAAGTGTCCTCTACCGCACAACCCAAGTCCTCGGAGATTAAAATTCTGGAATCTGAGATCATCAAGTTTTCCAATTGAAGGAGATGTCTTATGCATAATTTATAAACCATTCAATAATGCCTTAGTATCGAGCAATACTGAGTAGACATTCAATAAATGATCCATAATAATGTAACTATAGAAAATGGCATTTCTGCTATTTACATGCACCAACTCTTTTGTGCCCTGGGACAAAAACTGTAACCCAATATCCATTCTTACCTACTTTCAAAGTAAAAGAATTTTTCGCTGGGCATACTGCAGCTCAGAACAGAGAGTTCATTTCCTTGCCTCCCTTAGGTTGTTGTGCCTTAGAAGAAATCTCTGGCTAATGGGACACCAGGGTGAGTGATATGTGCAACTTCCAGATCACGCCTTTAGAAAGAAGGGGCATTCTCCTCTTTCCAGCTGCCTAGACTGTGAACTTGACTACTAGCCATCTTGGAATGCAAATGAGAGCATCACTCTAGGAAGGCAAAACAGTGACAAAGAGGAAACCAGGATCTCTGGATAACTTCATGGAAGAAAGCCCCTCTAACTTCCCCAAATGCTGATGTCCAAATGACCACTTGTGAGAGAAATAAACTTCCTTCCCAAGTTACTATTATTTCTAGGTCTTGTTTCACACAGTCAAATTTGTATATTACCTAATTCATAAAGCAAATGAACAAAAGCCACTTCTTTTAATTATTCCTAAGTACTCTGGCTAACTAATTCCTCTCTCTCTCTCACACACACACACGATTGGAACAATGGACAGAGACACACATATGTCTGTAGTATGTGTGTGCATAGGTCCAATCATTTCAGATGCCATATCTGGCCCATACCAAAGGCCCAAAACATTTCTTAAACTCCCTCCCCCTTAATGCATTCCTCTGCACTGGAGGCTTAGAAATATGGCTCGTTGAGAATTTGAGCAAAGAAATTACAGAATATTCAGTAATAGAAAAGATACAGATTTTGATACATAAGTTGTATGCATCACTTAGTTCTCCCCTGAAGTTTTGCTGTTACGTAGTTCTAAACATAAAACAAATATATGCCTATTTATGACCAAAAATTGATATTTCATCCAACAGTACATGGCTAGACAGACTGTGTGTATTTAGAAGATGAGACATGACCATAATAAAGAAGATAGATGAGCAGGAGTATAAAAGAGATAGATATAAAAGGAAAGCAGGATTTATGCCCAAGCCGGACAGAAAACCTATGGTACTTCATCGACCTTATCTAACCTGTCCTAAGAGTGTAACCTAAGAGTAAAAGAACAGTTTTAAGAAATACTCAGACACAACATACACAGACATCACCCAGACTCTCAAGAAGTTGTCTTGTTGTTGTTGTTTCCTTTGAGAACAATTTCCTGATTAGAAAATTAAAATTATTTATCAAGGGTTTTGGCCCTTCTCAAGAGAAAGCGCCTCTGGCCACAAGTGTAAACTTTTACTCATGGAATCTGACTGTCCCCACAGGCACTGTCTCAGCTGATAGCTAATAGGCTAAGTTCAAGTCAAGGACAAATAGAGAAACCCATGGAAACCACAGGGAAACACTAATGTTATTCTGTGCAGTTTCACCTAAGTATCCAGTACTTAGACTATGTTTTACTCAATAGCTAGCTTTCAATCAGCTAAAAACGACCACAAGAAATCCTCAACCTTCTGATTATTGAGGGATCAAAGGTCAATAGAAAACACCTAAATAAACTGAATTGTCCAGCACATCATTACACATGACATATGAAAGCATGTGAATGTTTTCTTAAAGAAACACATATTTTCATCTTAACCACCCTATTTAAACTATTCTCAGGGGCCTCAAAGACTGCCCCTTCACCAGATGCAACCTTTTCATTATGTCTCATTTTTCTTGGCTTCCCTGCAGTATTTCAACTCTTTGGTCATTCCTTAACTCTTCAGATTTTCTTTGTCCTTAAATTATGTTGCGCTAATTTCCCTCCAACCTCCTTTAGCTCCACATTTGGGTCCTATGATTCAGTCTTCCACATTCTTTTCTTTTCTCTAGATTCCAGTCTCAAAGGGCCAACTCGAACTATAGATTCTCGAAACTCTTCCCCAATTCTGGTAAACCCAAGCTACAGCTGTTGGATGTCTCCTCACCCCCTTAGTTACCTTTCCAGCAATCAGAATTCTCTGTCCTTTTTCATCAATCCAGGAGAAATTTGAGTATTAACTATGTGCCTGGATTAGGGTTACCAAGAAAAACAAGGTTGCTAGAGTGCTGTAAGATAGAACCACACTCACATTACTGAGGTCAACCATCAATGGTTGGACTGGGGGTAATGAGAGCACCTCTCCCCGCGGGGGTTCACAAAGTTTCAACATTTGACCTGAGTTTTATAAAATTCACAAGCAGAGGAATTAGCAGGACAGAGTGGGAGAGAGGGCAACAAGGGTACCACCGATATGTACAGAGGTGCATGGATGACGGAGGGCAGGAATTATACAGGCTTTACTCAGCAGAGCTACAGCTCAAGATGCCAGGAGGGGAGGATGGTCTTCCTTTATCATTCTCGATCTTTAAACCTTGATGCTTCCTTATTTCAGGTAATACTGTCAGTGATCGTCTAGTTTCTTCTATCTTGAAAATCTTAAGCTCCCTTCTCCTCCTAGTACCTCATGCCCAACAAATCCCAAGCAGAAAATCCCAGTTGGTTTCATCTAATTCATGCCTAAGTTCCAAGGCCAAGCTCAAGTGCCATGTCTCTAGGAAGCTTTTCCAACCTCTACCACAGACACAAGTAATCACTCCTTCAGGGATCCATAATACTTCAGCTCTCTGTATTCATCCTCAGCGCCATGATTTGAAAGAAAGCTCACAAAACACATATCTACGTCTAGTCACATCTGCATTATGATTGTTTTTACACAGCAGGTACTCAAAGATGTCACCTTTTCTCCAAGCAGTTTTTTAAATTTCCTATTCATCTTTACACCGCCTCTTATTATGGAGAGTATTTTAACACTTTCATATTACTCTATTAGCAAAGTCATCATCAATTCAGTTAGCTAAGTTGTCTTTTATTATTATTTTTTTAATTAACGCACTCCATGGAAGGAAGGGGGGGGCTAGGCCATTTGCCAAATTCCTTCCAAGTCTAGAATTCTAGTACTCCACCTTGTAAATATGGTTAACTAAAAATTATTGGTGTTAAGATTTCTAATTTTAAGACACTAAGAAGTAACTTTTAAATCAACACTATATAAGGATATTTCTCCAAACTTTTTTCTTTTTTTTTCTCCAAACACAACTCCTTTTTTTTAAAAGATTTTATTTATTTGAGAGAGAGAGAAGGAGATCACAAGTGTAGGCAGAGTGGCAGGCAGAGGGAGAGGGAGAAGCAGACTCCCCACTAAGTAGAGATCCCAATGTGGGCCTGGATCCCAGGACCCTGGAATTATGACCTGAGCTGAAGGCAGAGAGGCTTAAAGGACTGAGCCACCCCGGAGTCCCAACCACAACTCCTTTAGCACACTAGAAGGCATGCACCTCCTTCTTACCTAAGAATGTAAACATCATTTTACAACCCTTAAATGGAAACTAAAGAACAGAAATTCTTCAATGGGCCTCATATTAATGACTTAACTGCAGTTTATTAAAAATAGCAATTTCCAATAAATACGACAACCTCTATTGAGTTAGGATTTTTCCAGCAAAAACAACCTGAGGACATTTCTGGGTGATGATGGAAGTTCATAAAAAACACATGAAGATACAAGAGCCAACAAGGTGACAAACTGGGCTTTAACACCTCATACAAGGGATCAATTTTCATATCTCAGTTCTGTATATCTCTACGCCAAGTGTTGGAAAACTGATATCCCAAACACTCTAAATAAAACACTCCTCCAAATACACAGAGCTCTTTAAAGCTAAGATGAAAGCTGCTAAAAAGTCTAACAGCAAATCCTGAACAAAGCATAAAAACCCAGAAAGAAAGTACAATAGATTCCAATTTGTTTTATTCATGTTGCATATAAATGAATCTATGTTAAAATTACAGTTGACAGATTACCTCTCCAGTGCTATGATAATCCATATACTTTCCACAATCATGCTGCTAACCTGTGGGCACACTTTCATAAAACGAAGGATTTTACTCAAAACCACTTAGCAGCAATCATCTTATGTGATTAAGTCATGATATTAACTGAAACGTATTTTGCTGATACTCGGTTTCTCTTTCCGGAATCACATGGTTTCTCTTCATTCCTTCTTCATTATTCTAGAGGATGGGTCTTGGGACAAATGGGGGGAGTGGGCGTTGGGGAGCCTGTCTGGAGGGGGCTCCAAAGTGTTGCTCCATCCTGGGTAATAAGGAAAAAAACCAAAAATCTCAAACGTAATTGTGGCTGTGCTTTGGAATAGGAAAACAGACACCTTCCTGCCCCGGCAGTGGAGGCAACTGGAACACAGACTTCATTACACTGTATTGATCTCACAAAATAAAGGGTTCTAAATGTATTGATCAGCTTGGATTAAACCCCTAACTGTTTGCAGGACCATGCACGATGTGAAGGCCGGTTCACTGAACAGGGAAGAGCACAAAGCACTTTTGTTCTTGGACGGCCACAGAGCAGTATTTTACACTAAGTAGTAGATTAACATGATTAAAATAATAGACAGCATTCAGTTAGAGAACAGGCAGGGAGATGAAATCTGTATGAAATTCGAAGATTTCTTGGTTTTAAAAATGATGTAGCAGTAACTTAAAGGTAAAACTACTTTTTTCAAAGAGGAATATTTTCATTCTTCCAAACAGAAAGGCAATTCTGCCTCCTTGATACAGTTGTGCCTTTGAAAACCCCAAAAGATGTTTGCAGTGACTTTTTTTAACGGTAACTATGCAGCGGCTCCCCCCACCCTGTCACTTTCACTATCACTGTAAGATGGTGCACGCAAGGAAGGGCAAATCCCAGATTAATGTTAAGGTTCGTTTTGTACATCTGCTCATTTTCATTTGGAAGAACATGATTTTCTTTAGTCAAACTCAATTTTCATTCAAAATAAGCCTGAATGTGCTGCGAACTGATCTTATTACAATAAAATGTTGCTGCCAAAATTTCCAGGAAGCTTTAATCTCAGAAAAAGAGAAACCATGCCCCTTTATGCTGGTTTTCAGAACACGGGCCGAGCATGTGCTTCCAAATGTTGTTAGTGTTCATCTTTACACTTTCAAAAACTTCTCAGTTTTGAAACGATAAAAGGTTTTCTAAACATCGGCCCAGGGAGTATTTCCAGAAAGCTTTTCTACCTTCCTTCTAAATTCAAAGGGTTAAATACTCTGACATACGACCACATTTACCCACCATTCTTACTCTGCCATTACTACTCCAATATTTTGGTATTTAAAAGAGGGTGGCAATAATTTAGTATTAAATCACTACATTAATCTCTCCAATATTTCTTGTCTCTTCAACCTCACTGACTAATAACGATCCAAGGATGACTCACTTAACGAAATAAAGTAACTGGCTATAGCTGGGAAGGGGAGGAGGGGGACCAGCCCAGGAACTGAATTCAAACTTGAATGGGTTAGCTTCCAAAGGGCTGCACGGTACAGTATCAGGCAAGGTGCGATGCCTGCGAGCTGCTGTATTATGGAGCAGACGCTGCCTACACACTGGGTTGGTTCTAAAGTTTTAAGGTAATTATTTGAAAGCACTGTTAGAGATAAATATTAGTTATTTTAGAAGCTGCCTAGGGTTTAGATTCTAATACCTTTATGTCCACTTTATCTGGAGAATACCATAGCTGTCACACAAATATTAAGGATACTGTAGATGGGGAAGAGGAGGGGAGAGACTTCTACTTTAACATTTATGTTTCACTATATCACATATGAGGAAACTCTTCAAGTTCCTCCCTGTGAAGGTCAAGAAGCCAGGAAACCAGTACATTACTGTTCAGCCATTGATTTTAACCAATATTTACAAAATACCTAGAATGAATAAAGTAGCTTTTGTTTTTCAATTAATACAGTGAATGCAAAAACTATAATCTGCCAGCAGTGATTTCAAAGAGGACAGAAGGCAGAAGGCAGTAAGACTCAAAGAAAATATTTAAATTCATTTTCTTCTTAAAAAGTGGGCCAGGATTAAGTATAAATACACTGCAAAGGGGCAGTAAGGAAGAAGTGAACTCAAATGCTTGCTTTATAAAATGGACTTATTTACCCTTATATGTTAATTTACTAAATGTAACCATTAATTGACTCGGTTTCTGAAAATGCTTCTTGTTGAAAAGGAAGGAGTGGAGGGAAAAAATGCTAAATTATCGCTATGAATATGTACTTAGCATTTACTACGTGGTGGACATTATTCTCAGCACTTCATAGGTATTAACTTATTTACTCAGCCTAACAGGCATGTAAAAAGGGACTGTCCTTATCCTCAGAAAACTGAAATTAACTGAAGGGGCTAAATCTTGAATACCGTTTATGACCTAGAGCTCACAGCTCCTGATTACAAGATATACGCACTTACATTTAAGAAATATTTCGGGGTGTGGAAAATATGAAAGATAATTTAATCATTCTCCTTAATTTTGCACTGAAAATAGTAGGGAAACTGAAAGCTTACCTTAAGTATATTTTTTTAAGATTTTATTTTTAAGTCATCTTTACACCCAGCATGGGGTTCGAATTCACACCTCCAAGATCAAAAGTTGCCTGTTTTACTGACTGAGCCAGCCAGGTGCCCCTAACTGTAGTATCTTTATAGAAAAGAGGGTGTTTACGGTCAACTGCATTGTCTAACACTTGAACTGCTCAGACTGACACAACGATGGTTCACATTTAATAAAAAGACATTGTTATAAGGTCATATATTGTTATTCTAGAGGAAACACCCAGATGCCTATGCTTTTAAAAGTGGTCAAATATTTTTATTTTGGAGATCGTCAACGTCCTAAGAAAAGTGGACCTTAGAAATCCATAACTATTTGCTCAATGATCTATTGTTCTCAAATGGGAATATGAAATTAAACTTAAGTAGAATAATTGGAGGAGGTTATATGACTATATAATAAACATTAAAAAATCAAAATAAATTATTTCTTTAAAATACAGTACAGTGGGGTGCCTGGGTGGCTCAGTGGGTTAAAGCCTCTGCCTTCGGCTCGAGTCATGATCCCAGGGTCCTGGGATCGAGCCCCGCATCAGGTTCTCTGCTCTGTGGGGAGTCTGCTTCCTCCTCTCTCTCTGCCTGCTTCTCTGACTACTTGTGATCTTCGTCTGTCAAATAAATAAATAAAATCTTTACAAATAAAATAAAATAAAATATTGTACAGTGGGTGCCTGGGTGGCTCAATCAGTCAAACATCTGCCTTCAGCTCAGGTCATGATCCTGGAGTCCTGGGATCAAGCCTCAAAACCGGGGGCGGGGGAGGGGGGTGTGGGGAGGAAGTTCTGCTCAGCGGGAAGTCTGGTTCTCCTTCTCTCACTCCCCCTGCTCATGCTCTCTCTCTCTCTCTCTATCTCTATCTCTCACTGTCTCTCCCTCAAATAAATAAATAAAATATTTTTAAAAAAATACAGTACAGTGTATGTGCAAGCCTTGGGAAGATGATATGTAGCCTTTGGAAAAAAAACATGGAATCTTTCATATATTAATAGCTGAGTTCTCCTAGAAATTCTCTAGCTTTTTCTAAATCTGTTTATTCAATCCCTTTAAATTATATATAAAATATACCCTAACTGGTTGTTATAATTAAGCTGAATAACACATCTAAAACCCCTAACTGTGTCTGGAATTCAAGCAAATTTGGTGCTTTTACATCAATATAAAACACAAAGGTTTCCAATGTCGTGCCTACCAATAAATACCTTTGAAAAAAACCTTAAGATTGGTAAAGCTCTCCAATTTTCCAAACTCTGAAATAAAGAGAATGAGTGAGTGATAGCCATCGCTGATTTCAAACATTATTGAGTGTGCTGTGCTCGGCACAGGAGATAGAGACGGGAAATAAGACAGAGGCCATCCTAGCAGAATGCAAGGTGAGTATAGAAAGCGAGTTGCCAGAACTGAGAGGTGAACAGAGGGGGCTAGTAGGTTCTGGAGAAGCAGATCAGCACATGCGAAGATATGGCAATGTGACCAAATGGTGCAGCCAGACCCATCAATAATAGTTCCACATGGGGTGCCTGGGTGGCTCAATCGGTTAAGCGTCTGCTGAGGTCATGATCCTGGGGTCCTGGGATCAAGCCCTACATCAGGCTCTCTGCTCAGTGGAGATCCTGCTTCTCCTTTCTCTCTCAAATAAATAAATAAATAAATAAATAAATAAATCTTTAACAAAATAATAATAATAGTTCCAGAAATGAACCCAGAATGTCCACAAGGGCTAAAGGACACTGTGGGCCTCTGTAGGCCCATCCTGAGCCTTGGGCAGCAGACAGACAAATATACCTGCTTTGTATAAAAGATTCCAGCAGCGGTATGAGAGAGAGACAGAGAGCTTGAAGAGGAACTGCATTATGTAAAAAATAATAAGCACTGTTACTTATTAAATCATCTTCTTTTGTATAGAGAAAAAATTGTCAAGTCATCCAAATTCGCCACACTGGAATGAAGGAAATAATACCAAAATCTACAGGGCTTTCCCCCGGTCCCAGAGGAGCAGTTATGGATTTAGTTGATGGATTCATCTTTGGAGTGGCCTGGGAATTATAAGCTTCCCCTTAATAATAGCAAATTTAAATTCCAGTAGCCATAGTGACAGGTTATTACAGCCTATCTGAAATTTGGGAAGCAACCCACAAAGCAAGGCCCTAAAGTAAAGGAAAAATACATTTTCCTGAATGGTCAACAAGTATTCAATATATATTCAAAAATACATTTAAGATTTTATTTAGTCTTATCAAAATAATGTTCATTCCTTTTTAATAGGGAAAACAATATTTATTAGCAGCGCACAAAGGCTGATTATGACACAGTAATTTAAGTCATGCCAAGAGAAGAAAATGTACTACAATTATATATAGATAGAACTAGATCTGAAAAAAAAAAGTGGGGTTTAATTCTGATTGGAGGTAGAGCTGCCCTAACAAATACAAGTCCTTCAAGGCTACTTCAGGACACATGCAATCAGAAATGATTTCATAAAGGGGCAAAAATATGTAACATTTCCTCTTTCATTTCATACATGCACATGAACTCAGCTAACTGTATGGGTAATACATTGCAAATCTCTATGTGCTTAGGCATCAAAGTATACCATGATGCTGGCCAAAGAGGATGGTGCACAAATATTCTGCAAAGCTAAACTATTACCCAGTAACTGACAATCCGAAAAGAATGCTCGGTTACAAATATTTTTGATAATGAATGAGAAAATAAAGGAGTGACTGATGACTAGTTAGCTACCATCCTAGGACACCTCCAATGTTCCCAGGACACACAACTAAAGGAAACAGTGAAACAGTATCATGAGTATGCCAGGATCCCAAACTCATTATTATGCTTTTGATATACTTTAAAAATGTTATCATGAAATTTCTTATCAGTTTTTTTCTTTGGTTTTTCCATAATCAAATACAAAATTAAAGTGGATTTTTTTTTTAAAAAGTGAATAGGCCACACCAGAATGTATAATTAGGTTCTCAAAACTTTTTAAATTGTAACAAAGTCTAATAACCTTATCACTTACATATTATATTATATTATCACTTATATCACTTGTATTATATTATTGTCACTCATATTGTGTACAATATGTGTGTACTTAAAATATCAGATGTGTATATATTTATTTCTCATGTATTTGGCTACCCTCCAAAGAAAGTTGACTGCTAAACTATTATAGCTAGGGACGCCTGGGTGGCTCAGTTGGTTAAGCGGCTGCCTTCGGCTCAGGTCATGATCCCAGCATCCTGGGATCGAGTCCCACATCGGGCTCCTTGCTCAGCAGGGAGCCTGCTTCTCCCTCTGCCTCTGCCTGCCACTCTGTCTGCCTGTGCTCACTCTCTCTCTCTCTCTCTAACAAATAAATAAATAAAACCTTTAAAAAAATAAACTATTATAGCTAAAGGGTTATTTTAAAGTGTCTCAATGGCATTCATGAATTAAGAAGCTAACTGAAGGCTGCGTTTAGCATTACCCCCTATCGACGAGGCTGCCTCGTCGTTATCACGAGGCTGAGAAAGATACAAACACACAATAAATAGACTGAGCTTTGCCACACGTTCAACACACACAGCATTTATTCATTTCTGGCAGATACATGAGTGGTACAAATCAAAGCCTATCTGAATTGCTGTTTGGCTTATATTCGAAAGTAAATTTGTAAATTAATTTCATATGCAGCCCTCATTATGGCCACGCCCATAATCTCTAATGACATTAAACATTTACATACAGGTTTCGGACATATCCTATCCAACTCCAAACAAGCGGGCATCATATATTACGTGATTATTGTCCCTTTTACCTGCAAACAGGCATTAGAACTGCCATTTTGTGATCTGGTTAATAGCTACTCCCCTGAAAATTAAAATTGTCTTTCAAAACATCAGAGTCCAGACTGACATATTCCTAATGCAAAGCTATTTTCTCTTAGAAAGAATTTACATCCTTTGCTTTATACTTTTAAATCATTGTGTTAAAGACTTCTAAGCTCAAAAAGAAAACATAAACCTAACTACCTGCATATAAAACTATGTACTTAAAGTTAAGCAAATATACATTAATTGTGGTAATCATCAAAAAAAGTGGAAGAAAAAAAGACATGAAAGTAGTTGGCCTTGATGTCTTTTATATGCATAAACCAAAGATAATATATCAAACTTTGTTTTTCTCAAAGTCCAGCCTATAATTTGTAAAACACATGGGTATCAGTTAGACTCTAGTTCTGGCCACAACTTGGGAAATGCAAAGTATTACCTATGAAAACTGAATGATGATTCTCTATGTCAGCAATCATAATTTATAGAACTTTCTTATTATCCATTTTCAGGACCTTTAGAACTTCATAAGGAATGTGCTACTAGGTCAAAAAGCAGAATTTTGGGAATAATGCAGCAGTAAGCAGTGTCCCTGTGCTCTGCTACTTCCTTGGCAGAATAATGAACCTCTCTTTTCATTTGTAAAACAGATGATAGGCAACCATAGTGCTCACACCTAACAGAAGACAGTGATGCACACAGGTGCTAATTCACACAAAAAAATTTTCATGTCCGGTACACAGTGTCCAATAAATAAATATTAGAAGCATTAGGAACATTTCTGGATTGTATTAACACTGACAGAGGGACCACGGGCATAGGTGGGTACGTCATAGCCAGTCATCGGAGGTCTACTTTTACTGGAAAAGACACAGAAATCTCTGGGGCTGAGTACTTCCTCTACCCTAGAATGCAGGGCAAAGGCGATGCTTTCAAAGCGCAGCTATAACAGCAGATTATTAGTATCATGTAGAACGGAATGAGATGGAAAATGGAGTATATCACCGTCAACGGTAAATATATTGTCTTGTGACATACAGATGCATGGTGTGTATATATACACCCAACGGGCATTCATACACACACACACACACACACACACACACACACACACACGTAAATACAGAATAACGATGTGAAATGTATTTCTGACAATGTTTCCCAGGCATAACAATTTGACAACTAGTGCTCTAATGGACATGAGCCTATACCCACCCAACTAGGACATCTGTGAAGTAATCACAGCACAACTAGCTAAGGTCTCCAAGGCAGAATTAATGGGCAAAAGTCCTGAGATGACAGAGAGCTTCAAGATGTGAGCACAGCAGCTGAGAAGGCTTCTTCCAGGGAGCCTCACTGGAGAGGATTTGGGCTCCATCTCCAATGACTAAAGTCTAAAATTGTGTTACCTCCTCTGGGGTGCAGAGAGCTATGTTGCTGCCAATACTTTCCAAGGTGGAATCTGACTATGAGAGCAAGCACTTCTCCATCAATTTCCATGGGAAGCTGAGACTTCAGTAATCCCAAATTTAGATGAGCTCCCTTCAAGAGTTAATTAAAAATTTACCTTCAGAGACATACATGGGCACACACATTCATCCATTCAATGGAATCTTTTTATTTCTAAAAATAGCTCTTTACACCATTTCCTTAGCTAACCAGACATACAACCAAAAACAAAACAAAACCAGAATTCTGAGACAGGAAATGTAATTTTGGACCAATGAATTACCACCTATTTGTCAACAGAATACCTACACAAATGAGCTCAAATAAAATATTCTAAGTTCTACAGTACTTGACAGTGATAATTTCAAGTTTCTTCTGCCCTTTTCACAAATCTACTATTATATAATCAACTTTTTTTTTTTCAAAAAACACTAAAAATGTATCTTTTCTGTTAGGGATTTGCTATCGATTGAATATTTGTGGCCACCCAAAATTCTTATGTTGAAATGTATTCCCTGATACCCGGCATTTGGAGGTGGAGCTTTTATTTGGTGATTAGGTCATGAGGGTGGCGCCCCCCCTCCTCAAGGGATTGGTGTCCTCATGTTAAAAAAAAAAAAAAAAGTGAGCTCCTTCAACCCTTCCACCCTGTGAGGACAGAGTTGATAAGACGGCTGTCTACGCACCAGGAAGTTGGCCTTCACCCAATCAGCCACCTTTGGACTTCCCAGCCTCCACCACAGTGAGAAATAAATTTCTGTTGTTTATGAGTCCTTCAGTCTATGGTATTCTCTTGCCACATCCTGAATGGACTAAAGAAAAAAAAATTCTCAGAGAGTGAATTTTCTGTCAGTTTTTAAAAATCTAACACTCTGAACAGCTTTTGTATCCCTACTTTGTAAGGAAAGAGGCCACAGGAGCAAAAACGATCATAGCAAGGCCCCAATGCAAGCACACTGTGGGTTTTTAATGTCAACACCTCCCTTCCCACCTAGACAAGTTACAGGAACACTTTGATAGAATCTTCGCATAGCAACATCTCTCACTGCCATGGTGATTTTCTATTAAGATCTGACCTAGAAAAAAACCTTAATTTTTCTTTCTGCTCCATCTTACAATGTATTCTTAGAAGAAAATCAAAATATTATGGAAGACATTTAGAAAAAATTGGTCCATTTGAGAGAGAGAAAAATTAAGAAGAAAGAAGAAATTGTTCCCAAAGCAGTTTTGTGTAGCCTACATGGTGTGATCCTACGGCCTAGTTACAATTTCCTTTTACCCAAATACTTCCCACCAATTCACAAACTGTTACCCCATTTCCACCTTTCTAAGTTACTAAGAACTTCACTTTCCTTTTAATTTACATATTATTCCATGCAATAGATGATACTCTCATTGACCTCATTTCCTATTTATCAGTAAATCACCAAACTGTTCTTCACACACATTCATTCATTTAATCTCCCAACTAATGTCTAGGAAGGATTAAGGCATTGTGCCAGGAACTGGGGGTACTGGATAAATAAGAGACACAGTCCCCACCTCATAGCAATGACCATTATGTCAGGCCTATGGCAGAAAAGCACAGACCCCTGATCAAAGCAACTCCTTTCATTTCCTTACCTTGATAGTCCCCCTTCCTGGCCACAGCCATGTAGACGAGCTTCTCGTTTCCCAGAAGTTATAAAGTCTGTGCTCCCATCCTGACTGAGACCTTCAGCAAAACCCACTATCAGCTAGGATGCAACTCACTGCCCATAACAGAAAACTCAGCTCATGCTGCCTTACACAATGGATGGGGCTTATCAGCTAACATGACCAGAAGTCCAGGAATAGGGAAAGCTCTGGATCATATTAATTCAGCTGTTCAATAACTGCATCAAGAGCGGGGTTTCTTTCCTTCTCTCCACTCTGCCAGGAAGCAGATGACAAACAAGAGCTCTTGACATTATCTGCTTCCTTGTCCCCATCCAGGGAGGGTGAGAACTATGGAGGTAAAGTGAGAGAGAGAGGGGGGCAGGGGACATGAGGGGGGCAAAAGATCTAGACACAAGTTGAGAGGGAACATACTTCTTTCCTTAAACTTGAGCTCACTATTGAAACGTTCCACCGTGGTCAGAGGAAGAGGACTGTGATGTCTCTTCCCTAGAACCAGAGGTGAACTAAGCCTCTCCTAAAGCTAGGTGTGGGGTTGCCAGGAGTAGATACCCAAAGAGTAACCGAGGAAGGACTCTCGGGGGGAGGCTACCGTGATGTCTATTACAAAACTGACTTCACACAAAACATGATTCACCTACCGTTTACACCCTTTAGAGTCAGCTTCATCCATAATGTCCTCTGCATGATTTCTAATTGCCTAATTCTCCTTCCCAGCTCTAGAAGCCTCCCACCTCATCAGCCAACTCAATCCCGTCCTCTGGCACTTGAGGGCCTTCAAGACTTGGTCTGGTCAATCTGCAATTCTGGGAAGTAATCTCCAGTAAAAATCTTCCCATGTCAATCTGATCTCACACACATACTCCTTATCCATCTCTCTTCCTCTATCTAAACTTCCACTCTTGAAAGTGTAGCTCATTTGCTTCTCCATGAAGTCATCCCTACAGATATGGTCCCTCACCAATCTGAATTTTCAGGCACACCCTATGGAGATAGCATGATCTATGAGGAAGAGCACAGGAATGGAAATCATACAGACCTGGGGCTAACTCTTGGTACCATCACTTGCTACCAGTATGCCTTGGGTAAATCCTGTTAAAACTGCTGACTTCTGAATTTCCCTACCTGCAACACTGGTCACTATTGCCAAGCCATTTTATCAAGGACCTGGTGCATACAGTCACTTGATAAATTTTTAAAAATCTATTAACATTATTGAATCATGAGATCCCTTGCTCGTACGCAGTTTTCTGGTTCTGGTTTTCGCTCATGTTCACCTATACCAGGTCTTCACTGAACAAGGAATCTGCAGCAAATAAGAGAATCATCTCTCCATCTATGTTCAGCTAACAGCCGGCCACTGGGTCTGGCAAAATCAGGATGCTGCGTCACAAGGGCTACATTTGTCTTCTATCATCTTCCATAGAAATGAATTGCTATTTCTTAAGTAGAAAACATTCATGGCATTAGCGTATTCAGGGTAGGATGCTGAATCTAAAAATGGGAGAAAAAAAGGTAGAACTCTGGGTGCACTTACTAATACCTCAAGGAAACTGAGCAAGGTTTTGTGATCATTCTTGGGAAAAGAAGAAAGGTAAAATGAACAGGCACGGGCAACATGGATTTTAAAACACCAAACAAGCAACAAGTACTGGCCAGTAGGGGATGGGAAGTTGAAGGTGCATGAAATGCCTTGTCAGAACCAGCCTTTAAGAGAAGCACTGACCGGGACGCCTGAGTGGCTCAGTTGGTTAAGCGGCTGCCTTCAGCTCAGGTCATGATCCCAGTGTCCTGAGATCGAGTCCCACATTGGGCTCCTTGCTCAGCAAGGAGCCTGCTTCTCCCTCTGCCTCTGCCTGTGCTCGCTTGCTCTCTCTCCCTCCTCTCTCTCTGAAAAATAAATAAATAAATCTTTAAAAAAAAAAAAAAAAGAGAGAGAAGCACTGACCTCACGGGCTGGAGGGGAAGGGCTGTTTAATTGGCAGAAATCAGAAGACAATATCCAGACCACGTTCAGCCACTTATTAATCTTATGATTTTAAGTGAATCACTTCACCTCTGTGAACTCAGCTTCATTATGTGAAAACAGAATTGTCCCCCACCACACCCCCTCACCGCACCCCCTTGTCCTACTTGACTCAAGAGTTTGACGCAGCTAAATAAAATTTATTCAATTTCTGAAGAAGTAGAAAGGGCTATGCAAATGTAACACATTTATAAAAAAAAAAAACAACAATCTGAATGTCGAAGGTAAAGGCGATCCTCACAAATTTCTATAGAACACTGATGAAATGTCCACGTTGAACCCACTAGCTTCATATATGAATAACTGGCAAAACAAAGGAGGCATCTGTTCTTAATTGCCCAGTTTATTTAAACAGCTGCCTGGAAGATGATAAATTACAATTATTATTTGAGATGCGTTAAACAATTAGGACGTTTCAATGGAAGACTACCAAACTTCTGACAACGGGGCACTAATATGGCCTGAGAATTCAGCCTGTCTGCTAATTTGCTAATCATTAGTGGAGTGACAATACCGTACTCAGGCTTTATCCGTTTGAGTAGTTAGTGTGAGATTACCTCATAAGGGACCATTTTCCTACAACATAAATGCAACAAGATGCTTTACTAAATGTCTTCGGCATCAACACAATAGACGACAAGTCAACAAAAGATGCCATCGCAGATCTAAGTGACTGAACTGAAGGAATAATTACATAGATACATAATGTGAAAATCTGCAGCATTTAATTTCACAAAGGAATTAGGAGAACAAATATTCAGCACTGTTGGAGATTTTTCTCTGATCATTTCATTAAGGTGGTCCCTTCTTTTTGGCCTTGAAATCCACACAGAGATTCTACACAGAAATATTTATAATTTAAATGATTCCCATAGATTGAGACTATTTTCCCCACCACCACAACTAAGAAGTGTTAGCTGGGCACTGACATTTTCCGAGGTGATGTACGCTGACTTCCTTGCACACGCCAGAAAACAAGTATTTGCTCAATCGATGTACAGAACACAAAGACATGCCAGGCTCTGAAAATATCCATATTAACATTTTCTTAAATTCATAATGCCTGCTAATCCAGAGTAGTTAATTTAAAGTGAATTCCTAAAATAAAAGACAAAGTAATAATGAACTGACCCTTCATTGTAGGGCTTTAAAATGTAATTTAAGGGGCTCCTGGGTGGCTCAGTCAGTTGAAGGTCTGCCTTTGGCTCAGGTCATGATCTCTGGGTCCTGGGAAGGAGCTCTGTGTCTTGCTCCCTGCTCAATGGGGAGTTTGCTTCTCCCCTACCCCTTCCCTTCATGCAGGCTCTCTCTCTCTCAAATAAATAAATCAAATCTTAAAAAGAATAAAATGTAATTCAACATTCTGCTAAGTAAAGTCAAATACCAATATGGAAGGATAACATCAGGAAGGCCAGCTGATGTCAGAGGAAAATCAAATGCAATATATTTGTGCTTCCCTCTGGATAGATACACCTTTAGTTATACCATAATATCAGCAAATAAATGAAGCAGTCAAGAAAGGAGGAGATTTCAGCACTAGGAAATAACTGGAGGTAGAACCTATGAGCCACTTTCTTTGCCATAATTTTTTTTTAACCAGGTAAGTACAGAATCTTAGTCTATTTATTCACACTTATACTAGAATTTACTGGCCTCCTTACTGGAGCATCTGGTAAAATAAATACCAAGATATTTAAAAACAAACAAAAATGTAATAATAGTATATATAGATATGTTCTTTTTTTAGATTTTATTTATTTGATAGAGAGCTAGAAATAGAGAGTGCACAAGTAGGCAGAGTAGCAGACAGAGGGAGAGGGAGAAGCAGACTCTCCAATGAGGAGGGAGCCCAATGTGGGGCTCAATCCCAGGACTCTGGGATCATGACTTGAGCCGAAGGCAGACACTTAATGACTGAGCCACCCAGGCACCCCATATAGATACGTTCTGATCAAACATTAACACGAACAAAGGTTTCACCAATGTCTATTTTAAATGCAAGTAGTATTTGTCCAGGGACAGAAAGCAGGCTTATTTATTAAAAAAAAAAAAAAAAGACAAAAAATGCATAATATCTCTAAAAATCCATCTGATCTGTGTTTCTGTCATGGAAATACACACTAAATCCAACTATGTCTGTTTGGTGAAAAACCACCTTTATTAGAATCGCCTGGAGTTCACTTGTAATAACATGTGTTCTTAGGACCAAGACCTTAAAATCTGGGGTAGGCCTTGGAATCTGTATTTTAACAAGCTCCCCCCCAGGGCAACTCTCAAGCACCCCAAAATCTGAAAGCCAATGACATTGGCTCAAAAAAAAGTTAAAACAAGAGAACGTTGTTAGAGTTATTGCCTGCAATTTTTAATAAAGACACTAGAAACAAAAGTTAAACTCGAAGTAATAAAAGCATATAAATAATACAGAACCATGTAACAGTCAATTTAAGACAGTTGGATTAAAGTCTGATGAGTTCTTTTGATAAAGGGATACCCTCTCATACTACTGGAAATCTCAAAATGAGGTGAAATGACGCACTGTCACAAAGAACCATCTGCTCCTATGCAGGGGACACTGGGAACACATGACCTGGTGTAAGGACACACATCTTCGAAAGAGGCTGCATTCTCAGTTGCATTCTCAGTTTCATTCTTGATACAACTCCGATTATGAATATTAGCATCAAAGATGATTCCAGGGGCGCCTGGGTGGCTCAGTCGGTTAAGTGTCTGCCTTCGGCTCAGATCATGATCCCAGGGTCCTGGGATCGAGCCCCACATCAGGCTTCCTGCTCAGTGGAGAGAGCCTGCTTCTCCCTCTCCCTCTGCCTGCCACTCTGCTTACTTGTGCTCTCTCTCTATCTCTATGTCGAATAAATAAATACATAAATAAATCTTTAAAAAAAAAGATGATTCCATTTGGAAGAAAACCCTAAAAGACATTTCTCCCACAAAACAATTGTAAAGTAAAGCATCCGTAAAGGGAACCTCATCCACATCGAAGAAGAAGAAATAACAGATCAAGAGGACACTGACTTTCCCTTTCAAGTGAACAAATCCCAACCGGTGTGATCTATAAAAGATTCAACAAGGAACAACTGAAGAAAGAAACTGGAAACTCCTACAGAAACATGATTCAAAACACAAAGTTTCCCTCAGTAGTGCTCAATTTGCAAATGTAATGGATTTGCCATAATGGGCTCACCCTTCAGTTTAGGATTCAGTTTAGGGGATAACCATTTACTGATATAATAGTCCTCAAGAAGCGGCAGAGACTTTGTAACAACTTAAATGTGCTTTAAAAGAGGTATGCATTCTTGAAAATAGATTATTCTTTACTTTTTGTTAAAGTTAGTGAAATTCATTTTTCAGCAGGAATTTGAAACAGTAGTAACTGGGGCGATCTAAATCCCTTGTTATTTATACCTTCAAATTCTACAATAGACCTTTTCTCCATTGCCTGATGTTAAGAAGTCTTATTTAAGAAAATCATAGGCCATGAGCTGAAAAATAGTCTTAACATGTCTCTTGAAGTTGCGGCAGGCTGAAAACTCATCAACCCCTTTTTGGTCACTTAACAGTTTAAAGTGTATGTGTGTGTGGTTTACGCCATCGATTTGGCAGCATATGTCATCCAAAACCTGTAGATGTTATCGTACACCCTTTGTTCAAATGAGGATTTAAAGTAAGTACCAGCATTGATTTCTGAGGCTACTATGTGTTTGGGTTGCCAGTGGGGTCTCCAGATGATGTTGAAACGAGGGCTTTTTTGAAAAAAGAATCAACTTACAGGTCTAACATTTGAGTTTAAAAATCAATTTTACAAGTGCAAGATGGTAAGCAGTTCATCTGGAAAACACCCAGGAGTTTTAGTTAACCACAGTCTTCACAGGAGCCAACAAAATCATGCAGCGGGAAACAATGCTGAGTCCAACTTGGGCAGCACTGGAAGGGCCCCATCCACATCAAAGGCAAGAATGCCTCTGCAGCGCGGGCAGGACACAGAAGGTAGGAGTTCAGTGGTGGAGGGAACCTCAGTTTCCTCTACTGAAAAGCAGGAGTAGACCAGAATGCTCAAATACCACCGAGGAAACCACATGAAACCCCGTGATGTTCAGCCTGGGGCAGACAAGATTTAAGGAGCAAAGTTGACTGTGTTCAGGTACCTGCAGGGTCTCTACAGGGTAGGTTTCTACTACAGGGGTTCTGCCTGTTTTGTGGACCACCCCTGCCTGCTCCCTGAAAAGGGCCTGACATCTGACAAATGCTCAAAAATACTCGTTGAATGAAAAACGATGAAATGAATGACCTCAGAGTGTAAGAGAACATCCGTGCTGTTCTGTATGGTACCAAAAAATGAGACAGGCACCAGTGGGTAAAAATCTGAGGAACATATGCTCCAGTGAAACTTTTTAAGAAACCACTTTTTAACAGTGAGAGCTCTCCAAAGACGGAGCAGACTTTGTAAGGGAGTGATCTCCTCCTCATTTGGGGGGAGGGAGCAGCAGTGGTATTCTTGCAGAAACTGGATAACCATCTGTCAAGGATGCTACAGCAATGAAAACACTGTTTACATCATCGAACACCACAAGGGTTTCATTTTTATCCTATCTGCCATTTCTGTAGAGCAAACCTTCTGCTGACATGAAATCAGCAAGCTGAAATGAAGGATTTTAAACCCTTTTAGGAGTGACTCAACAAAAATGTGTTAGAGTGGTTCCCAAATGCAGGTACATAAAAACATCTGTGGAGCTTGTCATAAACACAGGTTTCTAAGTTCCACTTGATCTCAGAATTTCTCTAGTCTACTCCGTGACATTGTCTTAGCAAATAGCTCCTCTGTTTAGCACCATCACCAGCCCCCCTTCCTGGAGTCTGTGTCCCATCATCATGCAAACCTGTCACTCCCCTCCTTAAAAAATATCCTCAATTAACCCCGCGTCTCTCTCCAACCATCACCCAACTTCTCGTCTTCCTGTTAAAGGAAATCTCCATCTGCATCCAGCTTCCCGCCTCCACCTGACTGTTGAACACACCCAAATAGAAGACACCAGTTACTCCATGTTGTGGAATCAATGGTGAATTTCCAGTCCTCCACTGAGTTCATCCTTCACAGTAGCAGCTGGCACAGATGATCATGCCCTCCCTTGAACACATTTCCTCACATGCCTTCGAAGACACCACACCTTACTGATTTTTATCCTTCTGCCCTGGTCACTCTTTCTCAGCTTCCACTCCTTCTCTTAATCCTGACTTCCTAACACTGGAGTGCTCAAATTCTTGATATGAAGCCATTTCTTCACTTTCTCGTTGGTTTTCTCCTCCTCACACTGGGCTCCTTAGTGATTTCAGCCTGGGTCTTGGTTCTACTTAACTGTTTATACACTTAGTACTTCCCATTCTGCAGCCCAGTTTACTTCACTGAACCCCAAACCTTCATTCAAATGTCCCTTTGACATCTCTGATATTCTTCTCCACATAGTCACACCAAGTTCCTGATTTCCACATCACAGTGACTAACATTCTTCCCAGGGTTCAGACAAAATTATCAGAGTCATTCTTGACTCTGTTTATACACTATCCATTCAAGCCATCAAATCCTGTCAGCTCTACTGCCAAAAGAGATTCAGAGAATAAACTAGGACTTCTATCTCACACCACACACAAAAATTAACTCAAAATGGGTCTCTGGCTTACACACAAGAGCTAAAACCATAAAAATCTTTCAAGAAAACAACAGAGAAATCTTTATGACCTTGGATTCTGCAATGGATTCTTAAGATATGACACCAAATGCAAGAGCAATAAGAGAAAAAAAATAGGTAAATTGGACTTCATTAAAGTTAAAAACTTTTGTGACTAAATGGACATTGCCAAGAAGGTTAAAAGACAACCTAGAAACTGGGAAAAAATGTTTGCCAATCATGTATCTGTTAAGGGTCTAGTATCCAGAATATATAAGGAACTCTGACAACTGAAAGACCAAAAAAAAAAAAAAATCCAATTTAAAAATGGGCAAAGGACTTGAACAGACATTTTTCCAGAGAAGAGATACAGATGACACATATGAAAAGATACTCAATATCAGCACTCCTTAGGGGACTGCAAATCAAAACCACAAAGTGGTACCACTTTGTAGCCAGTAGGATGGCTACCATCAAAATTACAACTTTTGGTGAGGATGTGGAGAAAGTGGAATCCTTGTATATTGCCACTGGGCATGCAAAATGGTGCAGGTGCTATGCAAAAACAGTTTGGTAGTTCCTCAAAGAGTTAAATTCAGAATTACCATATGACCCCTCAATTCCACTCCCAGTTATGTACAAAAGAAATGAAAACAAGTACTCAAAAAGTCTATGGATACACATGTTCATACCAGCTGTATTCACAACAGCCAAGAGGTGAAAACATCCCAAATGTCCATCAGGCAATGAATGAATAAATACTTTATAGACAAATTGTAAATATACATATTTACATACATACAACGGAGTACTATCTGGCCGTGATAAGGAATGAAGTACTGACACAGGCTACAATGGGATGAACCACCAAACCATGACTCTAAGTGAAAAAAGCCAGATACAAAAGGTTTATGGGACTGGGTGGAGGAAGATGATTTGGGAGAAAATGCTTAATGGATAAGGGGTTTTACTTTTAAGTGATGAAAACGATTTGAAACTAGACAGAGGTGGTGGTTGTAAAACAATGAAACGTATAATCCATTGAATATTTCCCTCTAAAATGGTTAAGTTTATGTTATGTGAATTTCACATCAATAACTTATTTTTTTTTTAAATATTCAGAATCCAACCTCTTCTCCTACCTCTATTGCTTTCTTCCAAGCCACCATCTTCTCTCACGGACATTATCACCAGTCTCCTGAGTGGTCTCCTCGTCCTCTCTTATCTTACTGTTTTTTCTCAACACAACAGCCAGAATGATGCTATTTTATCAGTCAATCATGTTTTTCCTCTGCTGAAGGCCCTCTAATAGCTTTTTACCTCCTCACAGGCCCCACACAGTGTGGCCCATTACTGCTGTAACGTCACCTGACCTCATCCCTGACTACTCAGCCCCTTCTCCCCATATAGATCCTACCAGGGTCCATGCTGCTCCTCCAGCATTCCAAACGCACTCCTGCCTCGGGCCCTTGCACTTGATGTTTGCTCTATTTTGAATGCTCTTCCCCTAAATATGTATGGCTCTTGGACCATCTCCTCTAACATCGGTTCTTACTCAAATATCTCCTGTGCAGTGATGCCTCCCCGAAGCATCCTATTTAAACTGCAAAATGACACATTCTCCCTATTTCTCTTCTCTGCATTATTTTTCTCCATAGCACTTACAGCATCTAACACACAGTAAATTTCACGTATTTACTATGTCTTTCTTCTATTCTCTACTAGACCTTTACTAGAGAATCCAAGGGACGTTGAGAAACGGCCTCTCTGGATCTTAGAAGGTCAGATTTTAAACCACTTGGGTGCCTGCTTGCTAATATGTCTGCTTATGTGAACAGTGACTTACTTTCTTTAACACAGACCTGGTTGTAAGCTTGTGAGAGAGCAGTCCTCACCTACTCCAAATCACTGAAGGTTATAAATAACTCTAAAATGACAAAAAAAAAAAAAAAGTGACCACTCAAACTGGCTTATCTTAGTTTGCAGGAATGCATTAAGAAAGATGGACCTAAAATACATCAAAAGGGATAAAAAAATTCCCAGTTTTAAATAAAGTCTAAATGAGATGATGAAAACAAGGATGAAATTTCTCAGTTCTTATGTTGATCTTATTACATACTTAATTGCTCTTAAAAAGGAAAAAAAAACCTGCCACGCAGTATTAAAACAAGGTCTCCACCCCTGAGAATCTACAGCACTGCATTTCATTTGTAACTCCTTAGAGCTTATCATAATATCCAAGAGAACAATCTCAGTACCTAGTGCCTTTTCCCGCAATCATTGGAAATCAATTAAGTTCAAGTGGCTAGCCAACTTTATAAATAAGATGTTTATAAACCTACCTTCCAAATATTTAAAAACATTTACACATTCAATACCAAAAAAAAAAAAAAAAAAGATGTCAGAATTTAAAAAAAAAAAAAAAAGAAAGAAAGAAAACAAAGCCAAGGTTTTCACAACAATTCCATACAAGCCTCAAACACAGAGAGTTACTTAAAATAAGGATGGCTTTCCAATTCACATACACAAGAGTACTCATTAAAAAAGTAGTGGGGGGGGGCGCCTGGGTGGCTCACTGGGTTGAGCCACTGCCTTAGGTTGGGTCGTGATCTCAGGGTCTTGGATGGAGCCCTGCATCGGGCTCTCTGCTCAGCAGGTAGCCTGCTTCTCTCTCTCTCTCTCTGCCTGCCTCTCTGCCTACTTGTGATCTCTGTCTCTGTCAAATAAATAAATAAAATCTTTAAAAAAAAAAAAAGTAGTGCAGGGAAACAAACCATAAGAAACTCTTAATTTCAGGAATAAAACCTGAGGGTTGCGCGGGGGGGGGGGGGGGGGGGGGGGGGGGGGGGAGAGGAGCGGAGTGGGGGAGGGATAGGATGGCAGGGTGATGGACATTGGGGAGATTGGGGAGGACACTGGGGCACACTGCAATGTGGAATGCTGTGAATTGTGTAAGAGTGATGATTCACAGATCTGTACCCCTGAAGCAAATAATACATTATATGTTAATAAAAAATATTTTTTTAAAGTAGTGCAGTTGTGAAGTCCTGCTAAACTGATAAAAAATATTTTTGTACTCTCCTCTAAAGATACCATACACTACAGCTTCCCCAGAGCTTCTTAATGCAGACAAGCCTCAATCAGTAAGTAAACTAATCTAAATCAAATTCCCTCCAGTTGAAAATAATCATCATGTCCTGCCCAGAGTTGGTGAGTATAAATGGATTACTGAAAATATTCTTGGTAATTGCAGGTTGCTATTTATGTTGACCAGAGTTGGAGGAGTTTACTTAGTGAAATGTCTAAGCATGTAGACCACCAATGTGCAACATGCAGGAAAATCACTCTTGACATCCACACGAAAAACAGCCTGGATGCTCTTTGCAATGTCACGGTGTGGCTGTGATTTCATAGTGTCAGAGACACTGCTGGTGGCAAAATGAAAATTTATGATTGCAGTGATTTTATTTTCAGGTAAGATGCTACCATGAGAGATTTTTCTAGTTCAGCAGAGTAGAAGTTAAGACTAAAGACTAAATATTACTTTGCAGAGGCCTAAATTTGGCTACTTGTAAACAAGCAGGCACAAAATACAAATGGTGACAGTAATTGAAATGTCTTTTTTAATTACAGGGAGCTCTGGTTGCTTCATAGTCACCAATTCCCAAATATGTCTAGTAGCACACAAGTCATAGTGTGAGGTGGGAATAAGGAAGACGAGCTCTAAGATGAACTTGTCACAAGACACCTGGCCAGTTAGGCTAGCTCTCACTAGCTCTCACTCTTCCCTGGATTATACCATAATGTTTTGTTTTGTTCTTTTAATCATTGCCGTCATCGGGATTAAATTAGGAATCAGAAAACCTGCGTTCTAACTCCAGATCTGCAGCTAACCATAAAGGGCTGTATAATCAGAGGAAATCCTATAATCTCACTCTGAGCTCCAGTCTGCTCATCTGTAAAATGAGGGGGTTGGTAACAAATGCTTTTAAAACGGAACAAACAAATGCAAGGTAAAAGGAGTACCTCAACATATTACAGTTGATCCTAACTTATAAAGGCAAAGGCAGAGAATACCACAGGATAAAAAAGGAATGTTTTTCACTCCAGGGGAAAGAGGAAAATGAAAAATATAGAATTAAATGGTCGTGAGGATGTAGAAAAGACATAGGTTTAGCCTTGGAAGGAAGTGTCCCACAAAAATGTAAAAAAACAAAAAAACAAAACAAAACAATACCGTCAGTAGTCTACATTCCCTTTGGCCTAGTAATTCTACTTTTCAGTATACATCCCCCTAAAAAATATCCCTGAAGAAAAATCAAAGTTCTCTAAAAAAGCATCTCCATAGCAGCACTCTAAGAGAGAAAAACTGGGAACAACCTGGAAGTACAAAAATAGAGGCCCAGTTAAGCAAAATCTGGCTTTGCTAACAAAATGGAACAAAGGTCTATATGGCCACCTTTTAATACTAAACTATTCTCAGAAGAGTGGAAATATTCAACACGCTCTCACACGAAATGTAAAGGCTGATCACAAAATACATTTGTCTTCTTTATGATTTTATAGAAGACATGCCGGTGACAACTGGAAGAGAAACTGGAGGGATGGAGCTAGCTCACTAGGTCCATCCTTCCTATGAAATTCATCACAGCAGCAGAACACAACAGGTGTGTGGGAGGAAAGGATGCTCTCCACCCTACAGCCCAGCTTTGACATTTTTATGCTTCTTTCACATAGTGCTTCACTAATGTGACCAATACCAACTGGATGTCCATCTAATGCTTAATGCATTCCAAGCACTTCTGACGAAGATTATGGTGTTTTATTGTTCGAAAAATAATTATCACGCATGGCACCTCTACAACAAAATGTCCGAGTCTGGAACAAAGACTAGTGCACCAGGGGTGTATCCTATGAAACCACACTATACATATGACTGGATACCCCTCTCCCCAAATGTCATCAATGAGAAATCAGAGGAATCATCAAGAGTCAGGAGCTATGATTACAGGAAGCTTTCAGACTCTACCGTCAACTTTAATACAGTAGAGCTTACCATGAGGCAAATGCTTTAGAGGACTGTAATATATATCTTATGTCCAATTACTTCTTTCCTTAAACACCATAAATCACAAAACTTGACAAAAGGTAGGCCTAGCAGCAGATCCCTTCCAGACGTAGTACATACAAGGTAAATGAACTTACTGTAGTGCCCAGAATTCATGAACACAGTCCCGGCATGGTCTTTGGGTTCAGTGTATAGATGTACTAAGAACTCCGGAAAGATACAACAGGTAAAAATGTAGACTTCTTCTAAATAACAATTCTCCAAAGGAAACACAACTGGGGACAGCACTCTTGTAAAAAATGGATATTTCACAAAAGCCTATGTAGGTCTTCTTCCTCACCCCAAAACATCTTTCTCTATTGACCAATATTTTGAACTTTATGCTTTAAGCTCTCAGATGCTGGTGTGACCTTTCACATATTCTATGAATGAGAAAGAGAAAAGTAATGGTGTGGCATGAGAGAAATAGTTTGAAAAGAAAAAAAAAAAAAAACCTTAAGGATAAAGAAGGTAACACCTGGCCGTGCCGAAGCGTGTAATTTCTATCGGAGATTATGATATGTACTTCTTTCAATGATGGCGAGAGCACAAAGTCAAAAGTGGTTTCAACCTTTCACATTTAGAACTCTAACAAAATCCCAGCTTCTAGGTTATCCTAAAAACACTGTGGCAAGCCACTATGCCCAATTTCTACTCTTACCAGCAGTATCTAATAGCTAGAAAACAAGTTTTCGTTTGCAAAACCATCCAACGTGCCAATGTACTTCACCTTAAATCCATGGTTTCTAACGACAGACCGTGTGTTGATCTGTAACCAACAAATTTCAACAAGGTTTTAGGAAAAGAGACTGGGAGAAAGATTTATCCATTTAAAAATGAATCTCAGAAATAAATGGCAAAAATGCAACAAATTCCACTGACATTTTTTCTCTGGGTTATTCTAGAAAAGCATCATTGGTGCCTTTTTTTTCAGTATTCAAATAATATTTACTGGTCACAAAGGTCCTAGGACACCATATAATAATTCACAGATTTAAAGAAGATGACAAACGTGCAGAAGAACTCCAAGACTCAAAATCTACACTTGTGATTTGATTTGAATTAAACCTTTATCATGTCAACCATTACCCACTAGATGAGCAATTCAGTGTGGAGAGAGACTAATTTAACATTTCCTCATTAAAATACCATGTAATAAGGCAAGGATAGAAAGGTGTCTTTAAAAAAAAATCAACTTCAGAAAGAATAAATAGGTGTAAGCAAATCACAATTAGAATAGAAATAAAAACAAAATGATAATCTTGCACTAAAGAGCCTTCATAGCTAAGAGGCCATTTACATTTCAAAATCCTCTGTCTACGGTCTTCTTAAGAATTATACCACTAAGGTTTGTCAGTGTTGCAGGGACACATTAAGGCTGTGTGGTAGAGCCCTGTGTAAATTAATTAGTTGAGGCTGCACGGATTTTCTAAAAGGAGCTCTCTAAAAGGCGTTAGAGATATGCAGGATTTGTGGGGAATAACAATTTAAATACAACTCACTAATCAATTCTTCTTGCTTTCACATTTCAACAACATTTTATGTAATGATAAATAAGCCCATGAAAATACTACTAACCAAAATTTTATATATCTAATATAATTTTATATATCTAATAAATATATCTTTATTAGAGACAAAGGAAGGGGCTTTCAATTTTGCTTAGGATACTCCAAGTTTTATTTCAGATTTTACCCAGATGTACTGGCATGATTACCGCAATGAACTTGATCCACATGTCAACAGATAATGTCTATACTGGAAATTCACATATGTTAACAGCTGAATTAGCGATTAATAATTTCTATGAGCAATATCATAACAAAAATACAGATCTCAAGCTCCTGCCTCAAGATTTAATCTGCTGAGGCCTTTATGATAATTTAGCTAAATGTTAAAGAACTTTGATGGGTTTTATCAAGATAATATTATAGTAATTTCTTTATTTTTTTAATTCAAAATGCTAAGTAGATTTTTGCCATAAATGATTTCTAAAACCATTAGAATCAGATGTTTGGCACATACCCTTCAAAATAAGTAAAATGTGTGCAGAAAAATGGTAAAAATTAATTACATAATGGTTACTACTATAAATGAAAGATGGAAGAAATCTGACGTTTTCAAGAGATTAGGAGCCTTCCAATTATGTACATAAGAGATTCATAAGCTCTTCTGTAATCCTAAAATAAAGTCCCTACAGTCTCATTATAGCGATTGTGAAAAATTCCTACTTGTTATACAGTAGAGATGATTTTGAGACTTTTTAACGGCTAATTTGTTTCAAGAGCATAGACACTGTATGGACAAATACATCTTTTGAGATAGTACCATTGAGAAGAGGCTGTCCTTCATGCACATCCTGTGATAAGACTGCACTGTAAACATCTTCAGGAAATCCAGTCTTGCATAATGCGATCTCACCAGAAGCCTCTACAGACGCCTGCAACACAAGAAAAAAATGTGTGCAATGATTGCTACCTCCTTCAACTGAGAAACATTCCACTTGGCATAAAGCCTCAATTTTTCAGCTATCTTGTACAAACAACCCCTTTGTTTCCGAACGGTTACAATTAGAATGTAGAGGGCAAAGGGTTAATCTTTTTGATAACTGGAGTAGAAGAAACAAATCCCACTTGTCTTGTCCAGTAAAATCCAAATAATACACATTCTAGTTTCTTCTAAAGACCACTCATCTCCATTAAAATGGGCATCGTCCCTGAAGAATGGTAAAGTGGATCTGGGGGAGGGGACAGCCAACTAGTTTTCAGGATCCACAAATCACCATCACCAACTTAACTTTTCAAGAAAAATGTCTACATTAACAATACAGATTTTTATATTCTCATCCAGTCTCCAGCTATGAAGTTTGTTTCGATATACCCGGTTCATTAAAAGACAAAACTGTGATATACTTACTGCACAGTATAGAGTATTTTGTACCAAGTAAAACCAATCAATCAAAAGTCTGTATGTCTCTAATTTGAAGGGCAGGGACACATTAAAAATATAAATAAAGAGGAATACAATTATGTTCCCTTAGGAAGTTTCTCTTGCCATTTTTGTCTCTCTTATCCCATATGCAACTAACTGCCCAGTGCGGTTGTAACTTACTCACACCAAGTGCTATGCACTTACCCCCCACCAAGTCAGCTTCCCTATGTCTTCTGGCCCTACTGACATCATCAAAGCGCTCAACAGAGCTCACGCAGCGTTTACATTAACCATGATGGGGATCCATACACAGGAGGAGGAGGAGTGGACACGGGCTGCCAGAGGGAACGCAGTAGCTTCAGGGACAAGACGAGGCGTGGTCTGCACTGGGGAGGAGAATCAAATACTGCGACGAAAGAAGAAGCGAAGTCCCAGAAAGAAAGAGACCTAAAAGCAGGTGTCAGAGCCAACCTCACAGCTTCATAATTAAAGGCCTACCTGGATTCTGCATGAGAAGTTGTGCAAATACTAAAGTCCTAAAAATCCACACTAATCTAATATTTAAACCGTTCTTTTCTGATCTGGGAAAATAAAGAAAAAAGTCAATTTGAACTTTGTTAAATATTATACAGTCTTTAATCTCAAAAAAAAAAAAATATTAGGAGCAACAGTGAGAGAATAGTTCAGACTCTCCAAATTAGCAAACAGTTTTAAGTCTGTTATGGGCAAGAAAGGACTGTATCTGGTCAAGTGTCCAAAGTAACCAACTCGCTCATACAGGTGTTCGTGGAAGCTGGTACGGGCACCTCTGGAGTGCAGTTTGGAAACTTCTTGTCAAGATGAATGTGGAATATACCCAGCCCATGTGCTAGGTATATTCCTGTGGAAACACTCCTGTGGGTGCTTCAGTCAACAGTGAGGGCATGTTCTCATGTCCACCACGGCACGACTGTAACAGCAGGGCCTGAAGACTACCTAAATAGCCACCAAAATATTCACATCACCAAAAAAAAAAAAAGAAAAAACATCCTACAGCGTTAGAATGGAATGACTGCAGCTACGTTCATCCACAGGGTTATGTCTCCAAATAGTTTCTTTAACTTCCATGCAAGACTGCAAGAGAAATTTAATTCTAAATCAACCCAGGGAAGGCTATTCTTCTTAGGTAAGTTCAGAAATCTATTTAGGCAACACTTCAAACTCAGACCACAGACAAGGCACTCTATAGCATGAATATTGCCAAATAAATAAATAAAAGCATGATTTCGGACTCCATTTGTATATGTAAAGTTTAATACAAAAGATGTGAAGTTACTGACACTTATAAAGCAAGAATATCTAAATGTACAAGGTGGTGATAAACACAGAACTGAGGACAACGGCTAGCCCCCGCTGGGGTGGAGGGGGGCAAGATATGAGCCTCAGGGAGGGTGGTACAGGCAGGCAGCTTTGATTTTATTCATAATAATTCACTTCTTTCAGTAAAATGTGAAGATATGCACAGGAACATGGGTGCAAATTATATTATTCCCTATTTATCCTGTATGCTCTATTATTTCATAGTAAGAAAGAGAAAACATTAGGGGTTAAGTGAGAAGTAAGGAGAGCTTCCTACACCCATCAAGTCTGGGACTCTGGATGCTATTTCAATTCTTGCCAGCTGGAAATATCCAGGAATTTGCACTGGGCCTGGCAAAGAGCGGGCACTCAGTAATAAGTACAAGCTTTTGCTTTGAGCTAACCAAAACAACCGAAGGGAACTCCCCGGTGCACCGGACAAAATGGACCAATGTGTTATAACTCTGCGTCCCACTGATCGGTCAGAAGCAGCCTACTCCCCCCTCCAGTCCAGGTTTCTGCAGAGGGAGGCTGTGGCAGGGTTCCAGTTGAGGACAAGTGGGAGCACAGCTCTGGAGGGGCAGCAGGGCAGACGCAAACAATGGTCAGCACGCAGTAAGCCAGGGTCACATTCCAACATGGCCATTCGGGTTAGGGCAGCATGCTGTTGGATAAGCACCCAGAGATCCATAAAGTCTAAATAATAGAGGAACACTGGAACCTTTTCTTGAGCTCCACGGGGCTACTGTCTAGTTTTCCTGTGAATCCACCCTAAGGTGGGAGAAGCCCCAGGAACATGCTCCTCATCCAAACCCACAGGAGTGGAATTTCAAGACCAAATGAAGTCACTGTATGTTCACTCCTGAGTTTCATCGCCAGCTTATTTCAGAGAAGCTAATTTCTGTCCACAACATGTTACCCTTTGCTCAATCTCTCTGCTCAGCTTCCTCGTCGAGTAAAAGGGGCCGACCTGCGTGAGGCAGCTGTGAGAATTTCTGCAGTCATGTTTGTAAGGCACATGTCTAACAAATCCTGGCTACCAATATCAAATACTCATGGGGATCAAATCTTTTTAATGAGATTTTCATACTCATTTTTTAAAGATTTTATTTATTTATTTGAGATAGAAAGATAGAGCACATAAGCAAGGGGAGGGTCAGAGGGAGGGAGAGAGGGAGAAGCAGACTCCCCACTGAGCAGAGCGGGAAGGCAGACGCTTAACCCACTCAGCCACCCAGGCAACCCTTCAGACTCATTTTAAACAGCTAAAACTGTTCTAAATTCTTCTTCTAAATGGATTCATAGAATAACATGCTGTTATTCTATAATGCGTTTTCTTAAAAACAGGCTCCAAAAACTACTAAACGTATGGACACATTTTTGGTTGTTGCAGCTGGGAAAGGGGGTGCTACTGGCCTTTAGTGGCTGAAGGCCAGGGTTGCTGCTCATCAACACACAAAGCACAGGACAGAGAATGACCCAACCCAAAGCGTCAATAGGGTCAAGAGTGAAATACCGTTCTTCAGCAACTCATGAATACTGGGGGTCCATACACCCTTTAACTGCCCTCCCCCCCCCCGTAGTGGGGAGCTCACTGTCTGAAATTTCAAACTGTCCTTCATACCCTTATTGGGACATCCTCGTTTTTAGAAAACCAAAGCCATGCCCCTGCGGCTTGCCCCAACGTTGACGGATCACTCTGCTGGACCTAGGATGAGGCTCCAAAAAGTTCAAAGAGAGAAACTTTCCTCTCAAAAAGTACTCTGTGGTACAAGGAGGCATCTGTGAATCATGTGCATTTTCCTAATATTTGAACAAGGCAGGGGTCAGCAAACATTTTTCTCTAAGGGGCCAGATAGTAAATATTTGAGGTTCAACAAGCCACAGTAACTCTGTTGAAATGACTGAACTCAGCGGCTGCAATGCCAAAGCCCTAATAGACAATGGGAAAGGAATGAACTCGGCTTTGTTCATTCAAATATAACTTTATAGACACCGAAATTTGAATTTCATTTAATTTTTGAGTGGCAAAAATATTCTTTTTCTTTTAATTTTCTATAAGCATTTAAAAATGTGAAAAACATCCTTGGCCATACAAAAATGGTCATCAGGGCTGTAGTCCTTGATCCCTGGAATGGCATATTAAGATTTATAAACATTACTATCTCACCTGATTCTCACAAGAGCCCCTTTTGAGGGAGGGGGGTGAGATTATCCTCATTTTACAAATGAGCAAACGGGTGCTCATTCAGAGGAGTGGTAAAATACTCAAGACCTCACATCCAGGAAGAGGAAGAGGCAAGATACTAACCCTACAGTCTTTCCAAGTAGAACAAATAATTACAACATAATTCCTTCCAGAAACTTGTACTGAGTATCCAATGGAAACACAACCAGACACCCTTACTGTCTTTAAGAAGTTCAAGGCTTAATATGAGTACAAAATGAAGAAGTGATTGCAATAGAAAGTGACGACCAGGAGGTAGAGACCAACAGAACCCAGGGCAGGGGTGCGGGGGCCTCCCACACAGAACCCAGGAGTGGGAAGCCATCCCAGGCGGTCACTGTTGGGCTGGAACAAGGAGGCAAGAAACAGCAGACTGTCTGGAGAATTACAATGAGTTCAGTGTCACTGGAGTCCAAAAAGCAAGGCAGGAAGTCAAAAGTTGAGGATGGAGAGTTAGGGTTAAATCATAAATGGTTAGGGGCTTGGGGTTATCCTGTTGGCTATGGGGACTCGGGCACAGATTTCAAGCACAGGCAGATTGTATTGATAGAGAAGTCTCTGATGCTTTGTGGGAAAATGTTGGGGGGGATGACGGTGACAAGTGACATCTGGGGTACAAGTCAGGACACAGACTTGAATCAGACAGGGCTGCAGGAAGAAGGAAGGGGCAGATTGTATCAGTATGCAGAGAGTTAAAACTGAAAGGCTTAGTGAGGGCAGGGATTCTTTGGAGTGGAAGGGAGGAAGGGAAGCATGCTCTCCCCCACGTTTCCAGCTGAGTGACTGTGAACTTGGGTGGCACAAACTAAGAAAGATAATCGCAAAATTATAACACCAGGAACAAAGTGCTAAAGAAGCAGAAAGAATGGGATGATAAATCTGCCAGTAGAAATCAAAGAAGACTCCATAGCCAAAGTGACATTTAGGCTCTGTCTTTAAAGATGATTAAAAATTTGCCAAGAGAAAGAGGAGGAAGTGGAAAAGGGCATTCCAGGCCAAAGGTGCAGCATTGACAAAGGCTTGTTGATTTATACTGAGCTGGTAGACAATCCAAATAACCCTGATCTTTTTTACCAGAAAACTATTAAGTATTGGCTTCCAGTATCTTTGCTCCTGGGGCCCCGAGAGGCAGCAATTTACATGTAACCTTCCCAGATTTGATTGTGATAAAATAATAATTCCACCTAGATTTAGTCATTTCCCCACCCCTCCAGCTCTGCATCAAGAAGGCCTGAGACACCCCAATGTCTTCATAAAGATCCTACTCAAGACACTAAAGACAGGTTGGGACACATGCCCAGACATCACCCTTCCCTCCAACCTGGATCCCTAAGGTGGGCTTTTAAGAGGGGCTATGTGATGGAGGTCTGGGGGAGTCAGTTGGCCAGGCATCCACCTTCGGCTCAGGTCATGATCCCAGGGTCTTGGGACTGAGTGCTGCCTCAGGCTCCCTGCTCAGTGGGGATTCTACTTCTCCCTCTGCCTGCTGCTCCCTCTGCTTGTGCTCTCTGTCTCTCTGACAAATAAACAAATAAAATATTAAAAATAAACAAAAAAAGAGGGGCTATCTGCTGAGTGGTGCAGAGCTCAGATTTTCAAAGTGCCAGACTTTTATAGTTTGAATCCTACCCCATCAGTTACTGTCTGTGAGACTTCAGAGACGTCACAGTTCCCCATCTGGGTGATATGTACAATAGAGATAGCACCCACCAGGCGGGGGTGAGGATTAAATGAGATCATATGTGTACAGCACTTGGGATAGTGTCTGGCATGCTGTTCTCCAATGCATCAGTGTCAGTAATAGTATTAACACTATGACGACAAGATAAAGCCAACCCCGCATGTCTCCTACAGCTCAGCAGTTCCCATACTTGCTCCAGTATAGCAAGGAATCTGGAACCCTGGTCTATAATCCAGATTCTTGGACCTAATCATGAATCACTAAAACAGAATTTCAAGACATATGATAGATAAACCAGTACATTTAACAAGTGCCTCCACAGCACGGGGTGGCCACACAGCCAGCCCCCATCTCTCTCCTGAAATCTCTCCGGACTCCAGGCACAGCCCACCTGCGTGCCCTAGCCTTCAAGTCCGAGAACCTAGCAACAAACAGCAATAAAGAAACAATTATTTTCCCTGGTTTTAACAATCCCATGCTGTCTCCTAGCTACCGCGTGCATGTGAAAATTGAATCTGCAAGCTATCCTTTTGTCATTACCGGTTCCAGAATTTTGCCCCAGGTCGGCATGGGGCTCTCTATTCTTTTCTCTGAAAACTACTTTCTTGATTTTGCTTTTGGCTTTGCTCTTAATCGGGCATGATCCCATCCCTGATCCGTCTCCACAGTTCTTCCAAGATTACAAGCGGGCAGCAAAAGTCTGTTTGGCCCACTAGGATGAAATTCATGCTGGCCAGAGGAGCGGAACTCATTCAGAGCCGCCCCGTGCCTTCACACAATCAGTTCCCCTATCTTGAGATTCAATTTCCTCTTACAAGTATTTGCTCTACTCTTCCCAGGCTGAAGATCGACCTCCTTGTCTAGAAAGGACAAGAGTGTAATAGGAGTTGAGGAGTACTGCTTGCCTGTTAGGATTAGTCTATCTGTTCCAGTCCTGAACTAGCAATGACGTCACTTTTGTTCCCGTTAGAATTTCCTCCGTAGTCTCAATACTATGAGCCTGGAAGTGCCGAGTCCACTACTCTTTCAGGTCTCCGTTATCGTGATTCTTTTTTATAGTTCTCCTCGGTCACTGGCTCCGCTTTCCAATTTCCTCCAAATCACTCCTAAATCCAAGCTTTAAAATATTCTACTGAAGCCACAGTGGATGTTCAGGCTCCTGGCCTCTCCATCTTCTTCCTGATCGAGATTATCTATGATTATTGGCTAAAAATTGCACATCCGAAAGCAGCCCAAAGCTAATGGAATCTTTATCTTTTCTTTCTGGCTCTGAAGACTGCCTAACTAAAATCTAGGCTTTCTTGCTTATCGAATTTAATCAATTGGACGTTTTCCCCCAAAGCATCAATCTCTTCATTTTTTTTTCCCTTCCAGATACTCTATGGTCAGAATCTAGTAATCATTTAAGTTCTGTGAAGTAGATTATCTAATGCAGTCAACAAAGCTGGAAACTTCCTTTTTCTTTATGTTGTCTCTTACTCCGTATGGAAATAAAGGCAGTAATGTCCAAAGCGGTTAAGACTCGAGGCTCTGGAGCAAACCTACCTAGGTTTAAACCCTGTCTCCACTCCCTGTGTGACCTGTGTGAGCTTAAGAAGCTGCAGAAGTTCACCTGCACCTCGGGTTCCTCTTCTATACAACCGTGGACTACTACTCCCACTGATCGAGTACCAGCCTCATGGGATTGCTGTGAAGCAGATAAAGGCCTTCAAGAGAATACCTGATTCACCACAAGACCAGGGGTAGCTATTATTATGATACTGCTGTTTTTTCTGTTGTGGAGACTTTTATCGCTTTGCTACATGAATACCTGAGAAATATTTTTAAAGCGTCTTATAAAGTAGGAATTCTGGGGGAAAAAAGCGGGGAGGGAGGGGGGAGAAAACAACAACAACCAAGTGACAAAAATTCATTAGTGTGCAAAAGAAAACAGGTGGAGGGACACATGGGTGGCTCGGTGGGTTAATCCCAGGGTCCTGGGATGGAGCCCCATGTCGGGCTCCCTGCTCAGTGGGAAGCCTGCTTCTCCCTCTGCCTGCTACTCTCCCTGAGTGTGCTCATTCTCTGTAGCAAATAAGTAAGTAAAATCTAGAAAGGAAGAAAAGAAGAAAGAAAGAGGGAGGGAGGGAAGGAGGAAGAGAGGAAGGAAGGAAGGAAGGAAGGAAGGAAGGAAGGAAGGAAGGAAACAAGTGGAATCCTTTCCCTAATGTGTATTTGTGAGGTGGGGGTGGGCAGTGTTGGGAAAGGAGGGGGGACAACTATGGCAATACTTTTATTATGTGGTTAGGGTCTCCAAATGCTATACGCAAAAATAAACAACTAGTGAAGACATTTTTTAAGTGGTTAGTGGGGTACACGGTACTAAAATAATGGACTGTTCAGGACCAAGTCTGCATGACTAATTTTTTATTTTTAAATCCAATTCATCACCAGACAATTACATTTGCCAGATTCTCTACATTTCACAGGATTCCATCCATGACGTTGGAGGCTACGTTAAGAAGATTATTCAAGAGGTGCCACCACTCTTTAAAGATTTTTCTCTGTGTCAGCCATGCCACTGATGACACTTTGAATTTCATATCTCTGGAAACATGCTTGAAACGTGCAGAAGTTTAACCCTGCCCTTTGATATTTTTGTTTTGCCTGGTACTACTCTGGAGGGAGAGCCCAGCATTTTGAACTGGTTAACTCTTTCTTGACTTTATGATAGAATCCAAACCAGCTTAGACATGAGGACTCCCCGACCAAGGCCACCCACGGCACCCTGTGACCCACCTAGTAATTTCTGCCTTTGCCTCCATTATATTATTAGGATGTCCTTGAATATCTCTAGCATCAGTATTTTTATTTTTCTAATTTTCATTTCTTTTAATGGCAAATAGTCAAATGCCAGCATCGATGCTGGCCAGGAAGCCTGACAACTCTGCTGAGACTGGACTCAAAGCTGGAGGACAGCACCAGCACGCAACACCCTGAAGTACAAAAATCTGTGTTCCACGTACAAAACATGGTTTAGAGAGTCAACTTCTCAGGAGCTGAACCTATGAAAGCACGAACATGGAACAAGTGAAGTCCAGGGAGACCTGTGTCACCCCCCATCTTGTCGGCCACGTGAGAAGAGGCTTCCGAGGCATCGAGGCTTTGTGGAATGCAATCCTGAAACACAGCCAAGAGTTGACCAAGGAGTGTCGTGGATTTAATGTGATGGGTCGCAACCCTACAGGGACTCGTGGACTGGGCTTGGGAACGGGTAACGTTATCAAGAGGTTGTGGCTCAGGACGTTCTGCAATTAAACTGCCAAGAAGAGTTCCACAAGTGCCCAGTGGAATTCCCTAGAGACGACTAGTCCTGGCTTACACTGATTTTGCCCCATCAACTCATTACACTCACCAGCGATCGCAAGAGGCTTATACACAATGTTCAAAATGTCATCAAATAGTATATTACTTAGCCTTAGATGGTGTTTATAACCAACTGGGGAATTTATCTGACTAAATACACTGAGTATGACTGACTACTAATATTTATGGAGTGCTTACCACATTCCAGGACCCACATTCCCATGCTTTCCTCGCATTATATCCCAATAATCCTCACAACAGCCCTATGAGGTAGGTATGGTTTTAGTGCCATTTTGCAGCAAGGAAGCAAACTAAACGGAATTTGCCCAAGGTTATTTAGCTACTCAGTTTAGGGATGGCATTCAAAGCAGCAGTAAATGGCTTTGGGAAACACCCTTCCCCACTGCCAACTGGGGACACAAACATCAGGAAGTATCCACATATGATGACACATATTACCTAACTGGCTAAGGGCTGGAATTTGTCCTATATGAATTAAGACCAAGTGACAAATCTACTTGCTTCCATTGTAAATTTTTTGCTGAAACGATTCTCACATGATTGTGAAATGATACGGTAAATCCTTTTACATTAATTCCAATGTTTCTGGAAACTAGGGAAAAACAGGAGAGAAAGAGATATCAATGCAAACGTGTACAGACATCTTGTTTTTTTAAGCCACCCAAACCAAAACCCCTCTGCCTCCCTCAAGCTCTTCTAAAAGTACATGTGGAAAATTATCAGCAAATACATATTATAGCAAGTATATGAATTTTCAGTAGGTGATATTGATGAGAAAATGATTATCGTCCATAGTAGAGTCTCCTTGCACGGAGACTTACTCCCTTACTCCAGCCTCCCTTGTATTCATCTACAATTAGGCCCGTTTCATAAAACCTGGAGCATGGTTTTACTTTTTTTTTTTTTTTTTAATGGTTTCACTTTTTTAAATGGTTACAGATATTTACAGTCCCCATAACTCTGATTTAATTTGAATAGTTGGCCATAGTGATGATTTATCTAATTCTAAGTCCTTGATAAGATAAACCCAACCCAATTACACCATTATTCTTGTGAGAAAATAACATTCACAGCACAGCTTCCAGAAATGTGCTGCAGTGGGATGAGGGCACTGTCAATAACATCGGAGTTCAAAGTCATTCCTAAACTCATTCCCCAAGCAGCACCCTGCCCAGTGGTGTTCTAATAGGTTAAGCAATAAAGAAGCAAACCCACAAGCCCTGCATGCTAACTCAGAGGTTACAGAGCTAATGTCATCAGTTCCGGTCTCAACTTGGGGGCTGAAGACTGGCACTTTTTCCACCCATGGCCATGGTGAGTGATTTAAGACTGGCCTTTGGATGGTTCCACTGGGTAACCTGTGGAGGGGGAATGTTTCCTCCCCTTCCAGAAGTTTCTTTCCATGGGGAAGGAATGCTGCTCACTCTTAACATTCCCACCTCTTTCCACACCACCAGTCAGTCCTACCCTGAATGGCAGTTCTCAAAGTGTGGGCTGGGGAACACTAGGGGGTCCCCAACATCCTTCCAGGAGATCTCAAAAGGCAAAAACTCTTCTTCTAATATAATAACATTATTTGTCTTTTCACTCTCAATCTCTCACAAGTGTAAACTGTAGTATTCCAGAGGCCAGGTGATGTGTGATACCGAAACAGAGCAAACGCAGAAGCAGACAAGCCAGGCACTAAGGAGATGTACAAAAACATATAAGCACAAGGCTACTCTTCCCACTAACTTCTCTCTTCTGTTTTGGAAAATACAGCTATTTTTCATAATAATTGGAATTTATGTTACATATATGATGGGTTTAACATTTTAAAATGAATTAAATATATATTTTTCTCAGTTTAATTTCTAAAACATTAAACACCAACAGAGATTGCCCACATTGCAAAAGCTCACTGGGGCGCTCAGTTATTTTTAAGAGCGTAAAAGGATCCTAAGACCAAGAAGTTTGTGAACGACTGCCCTGAAGAGAAGGACAGACTGAACTTAATCTGAAGGCTGAATTCAAAAGAACAATGTGGGCAGCTGGTGCCCAGGCCTGTCCCCTACTCCTCCCACTGGGGAGCCACAGGCCTGCAGAAAACAAGTGTGATGATCTCATTTTCCATGCTGGGAGTTCACAGATCCCCTGCAGCATTTGGGGGTTGCGGGGAGAGTGTCCAGAACTGCCTGCAACTGAGTGCACACGTTTGTGGGATTCTGGGGCTCCCTATTAGCAACAGACAAAAGCCACGCCCTCTAACACAGCCTTTATCAGAACCGCAGGATACCCTCCTTTCCCAACTGTTGGCTCTGCTGGCTTCTATTTCACTTGGTTCAGAACTTGGTTTGGGAGGAGAGATCCTATTTATTGGGCCCCTTCAGAGACTTCCGTTTGGTGTATTATTTGGAGATCTTGGCAGATAATAAAAAGGGAACCCAATTCTGGGGAAGAAAATACTCATGGAGGTACCGGGTCCCTGGAAAGGGGTGAAAAGGTGTTTGACTATGGCCCTGCATGTTTTTCAACTTGGTGGTTTGCAGCCTTGATTGTGCAGTGTGGCTGGCTTTTATAGCTGGGCAGGTAGCTTTTAACATCAAGAGGCTTTAATTCCTAAACCACAGGGTATTTTGATCTTGATGTGTGACCACAACTTATGGTGGTTATTCTCCAGGAAAGTAGCTGTTTACAGAGCTGGGGCCTAGAGCAGGCAGGGGGCCTCAGGAAAGGCTATAGGCCAAGGATCTCAGAAAAGAGGCAGGACACGTGGGGCAATCTTAACCCAAATGACAAACACTTCTGAGTGAGGGCCACTGTAGCTTGGTCCCTTGGCAAAGGCCTGAGGCAACTCCAAACTTTTGGAGGTGCCCATGGGCCCTGGCTGAATACGCAGAGATAGCTGAGGCACAGAAAAAGGAGATTATTTCAGCATCCACTGCCTAAAGACTAGTGAGCAGAATAATATCTAACATTTTTTAAAAGACAGTGAATTCCAGAGCCCTGTCAAGGTTCTCTCCTGAAACTACTGACAGGTCTAGAGGGCAGGAACTGGACTGGCTGTCTCTAATTCTCCTCTGCATTCAAAGGCAAAAGAAGGCACCTCCTGGATTCTCTTAATTTGCCCACAGGCTCCAGGATCAGCCCCTACCAAGCAGTCTGGACTGGTCTTTACAGATGAAGGAGAAATCTTGCCTTGCAGAGGGACTTTTTGGCTAAAGCAAACCCATAACAGGTGGCAAGAGACTGAAAACACTTGTCCCCAGGACAGTGTGTCCCACGACTATCCACCCAACAGAGCCCACACTAGGGACAGCCCCCGCCTGGCAGTCTCTAGGGGCTCACAGGGAAAGTAGGATATTTCAGTGTGCTGCTTTGCAAACCATGAAACTCATCAGAGAGAGGCTCCCAGGGGGAGTCCATACCTCCGGGTAGGGGGTTCACCTGCCCATTCTGGGTTTTCCTGGAGAAAGCTGGCATTTAAGATACTACCCCTCTGTGCAAGGTTCCGGAATAGCCCATGGTAGCAATCCCTGTCCTCTTTGACATCCAGCCATCAGATTCAGTATCTTTAAATCTTCGTTTCCCCTTTGAACTCTGGGCTTAGTTCAAAGGTCATGGATTACAGACAAGAGGCTTAGCCTGATTAGCAACTGGGTAAGGCTAAACACAAGGTTTTCTCCGCCCACGGTGAGTCTTTCCCTCAGATATCCTGGGCTCTCTATATCATGGTATTTGGGACACTTAGAGACAGGCCATGGGATCTGAATTTCGCCTGGGATAAATCTTCTAGGGTGGCAGCAGGTTTGCCTTCTAACTTTGTAGGCTGCATCACAACTGCTGGGATCATCTTGGATGCCCCATTAGCTCTGAGGACTCTTTATAGAGTAAAGCTATCAATCTCCTAAGGCTTCACGAGGTTGGAAGCCAGGCTTTCCTGACAGAGCCCCATCTTCCCCCGACCAGGGGCAGTCGCCAACCTTCTGGATGAGCACATGCTTGGTGGTTAAGAACATAAACTCAATGGCTAATCCAAAATCTGGGGACGGTTTACGGGAGCACTTACTCCCTACTTTCAAGTAGAGGGAGCTACACCAGCGATAGCACTCCTGACCTCTGTCAACCTCTCTGGCAGGTTGGTGGGAAACAAATGCCTGTGCAGAGCTCAGTACCTCCATCATCTCAGGGCAGGTGTCACGATGCTGCCGGGAACCTATGAGAGCAGGGTCCCCAGGCAGGAGGCTGGCGCTCACGCGGCGCCGCTGAAGGTGGGAGGTGGGGGGGGGGGGGCAATTGATTTGGAGATCCAACATACTTAATCCACATTCTCCATCCTCGCCTTTGTCAGTAATAAAGGTTGTACTTTGGCTCTTTATCTGCTGATGCCTTTGTCTTACTTGTCCAGAACTTAGATGGATAAGGAGCACTGTTTACTAGGTCTCTTCAAAGACAACAGAATTACAAAGTCTCAATATTACTGAATATCCAAAGGCCAAGGCTCAAAGATCGAAAAGGCCAGACTATATGACATCCTGTTACCACCAGCAGGGCCACAGGCTCACCAGGGTGCTGAACACTGAGGGTCTGAGAGCAAACATCCAAGTCTCTTTAAGTGCTTGGAGGACCCCAGGTGCTAGGAAGAGAAAGTCCCACGTACCTCTGGATTGCTCAGTGACTAGGGTGCTGGGCTCAGCCAGCCTGAGGTCAGAATAAACAGGGCAATTCAGGGAACTGTCAACCACTCATCAGTTACTTGCTTCTCTTAAGATCACCACCAAGGGGCCATGTGGCCAGTGACAGAAACGATCTACTTCCATGATATCCTATCCAAATGCCGACTCAGTCCATTAAATTTTCCCATTCATAAGGCCAGAAGTTACTCTCTGAAACTGAGACCCTTAAAGTCTGGATTCTAAAGTCCAAATCCTCCGCCAGGATGCAGTGCAATCTTTCAAAATCTAGAACAGACAAGCTTATTTTCTTCCTACTGCATATACGCTTGCAGACTTCCAAGGAACTGGTTGTTACCAGCAAGGCAAAACCCTTTTCAAGTTCCCATCCGCCACATCCTAGAGGCGTGTCTTTCAGTGAAAGGATTAAGCAAGGCTTTCAGGCAGACAGTTGTAGAATGGATAGTGATGAAAATGCCCACCTTATCTCAGGCGGCTGATGTGAGATTACAGGAGACAATGCAGGTAAAGGGCTTGGCCTGGCACACAGTAAGCCCTCAGCAAATATTAGATTTAATCACATGAGTCAGCTTTCAAGAAGACTCAATCCTTGGCAGCACCCCACACAAGCCACAAGTGAAAATGTTAGGCAAAAAGAACAGGCAGTAACCAGTCAGGCCACGCTAAGACAAATCACAAATTTCATCAGATTGGCTAGTGTTCATTCAGACACCTCAAGGAAGAGAGAGAGGCCACAACGCACATCAAAACAATCTTCAACTCATTATGCAGTCCACTAGATTGTTAAAAATTTTAAAGTTTGGGGACGCCTGGGTGGCTCAGTCGGTTAAGCGGCTGCCTTCGGCTCGGGTCATGATCCCAGCGTCCTGGGATCGAGTCCCACATCGGGCTCCTTGCTCGGCAGGGAGCCTGCTTCTCCCTCTGCCTCTGCCTGCCACTCTGTCTGCCTGTGCTCGTTCTCTCTCTCTAACAAATAAATAAATAAAATCTTCAAAAAAAATTTTAAAGTTTGGCTATAACACATATGCTAAAATCATGGAAAAACAGAAATACAGACATGGTGCTGGTGGGCCGATCTGGAAAACATTCTTGTTTGCAACCCAGCAATTCTACTCCTTGGTGCAGACCCCAGAGCATCCCAGCATTCTATCACCTGCAAGCTTGCTAGACAGGCAAATTCTCAGGCTACACCACAGATTTACTGAATCAGAAGCTCAGAGGATGGGGCCAGGAATCTCTGTTTAGCGGGCTTTCTGGTGATTCTTACACAACCTCAAGTTTGAGAAATGCAGTCATGGGGTATCAGACACTTAATGCCCAGGTGGCAAGTACAGCAAAGTTCACAGGAGCCAAATTCTGAAATCACACACACAAACCCATCAACAATAAATTGAATAAGTGAATTCTACCATATTCATAGCATGCAATGCCCTAGAGCAGTGAAAAATGAACAAATTAGAGTTACGCAACTCAACGGAATGAATCTTACAGACAAAATAAGCAGAAGTAGCAAATCACAAAAAGTACATATATATATATAAAATGCGCATAAAAACAAACATATGCATGGTGTATTTATAAATGCATAATACACACACATTTACTTAAATACATCTCTTCTCCCCCACATATATGGAATATATACATAGACAATAACACTACGAAGAAAAGCAATGAATAATTAATTAGAAAAATGAAGATAGTAGTTACCTCTGGGGGGGAAAAGAGGAACTGAAACAGTATTCTGGAGACTTCCAAGGTCCTGGCAATATTCCATTTCTTAACCTGTCTGGTAGTTACACTGACATATTTGTATACCATAATTATTTTTTAGCCTGTGCATATATGCTTTATATAGTCCACCACAGGGACCACATTTCACAATAAAAAAAAAAAAGATTTTTTTAAAAGGCTGAACTTCATATATATACAAAATAGAAATGGATGCCAATCCTGCCTTAATTTTTTTTTAACCTGCATTCAAATAAATACCAAACCAGGACACAGGCTCTGACATCAGGCTGCTGGTATTTGAATCCTAGTTCTTCATTCACAAAATTATTTTGGGTACCTTGTTCTAAACTATCTGTGCTTTGGTGTCCTCGTATGTAAAATGAGCATAATCTTTTGTGAATTAAATGAGTTAATATGCTTAAAGTACTTAGAGCAGTGCCTGGCGCATAGTAATTACTCAAAAATGATGTGCTATTATTAGAACAGGATGAAATTGAGTTAAAAGTAACATTTCCTGCATCTAATCGCCAATAAATCATCAGCATCTACAAGAACAATGAATCTTCACTCAGTTTTTACAGATTCTGTGTTGGCATCAACCAACATTATCTTCAACCCCCTCCTCTCTATGAGGTCCTCATCATCATGTTAAAAGGATTCAGAGATGAGTAAGTTACTGGGGCTCCAGGCTAGTCTCAACACATGCAGATACGTGCTTGCATCAATATCAGAACATTAAAGAATTACAGAAGCAAAGAGACAGACCTGGAAGACAGGAGAATAGCTTCTGTTTGATTACCTGTAATTCCCAAATCAAATGGCTGGCAGAATAACACTCCATATATATTAACCTCTTTCCCTAATCCTATCAGCCTAGACAACATCTGTTAGAATTTAAAGAGGAATGTTAAAATATGTGTCCTTCAATTGTGGTTTCCCAGTGGGGTGGAAGGGACACTCTAGTGGTAGTCTGGTGGTAACTTCAGAGTTACAAGTTATCTGGCTATCACGCTGAACATAGAGAAAAGCTTTGGACATAAAAGAGCTCAAATATATCCAAATAATTAAATTATCCCTTGATTGTGTTTGTGTAAAACAGTGGTAATGGCTATGCCCCAAAATCTTCAGTTAAAGAGCTTTTACCTTGTTTGCCATATGAAAGAAACTTTCTAAATGATCTATATATATATATATATATAAACCCATTTTTGCTTTTCATAACAGCCTTGTGATAGAGCATCATAAAAATGCCCGTTGTCCAAAGGCACTCAATACCCAAGTGTCAGAACTGGGGCACAAACACAGGTCAACTAACTCCAGAGACCAGTCTTACCCACTGTGCCTCACTATCTCTCTAGGCAACTAAATCAGTACAACTGGAAAGAAAAAAGGACAAGAACCCAAAACCTAAGGAAATGTTACATGTAATAAAGCCAGCATTTCAGAGAAAACAAGCAGCTTCATTTGACAAATGACAGCCATTCATGTGTTAGTCTGTGTATTTTGTCTATCACATGTTGGTGGGAGAACAGCAAGACTCTCTACCCTTATACCGCACAATACCTGAAAAGAAATTTCAGGTAAGTAAAAAAAAGAAAACTCAGCTAAGTAAATATCTAAATGTGAAGATGTAAACAGATAAATACAATTAATATAGCGTGAGTTTTGAGAAGACTGTGTTTGGAGGTGCATGGTCTCAATTTACATATCAGCACAACCACCAGAGCAGTGTTCCAGGAACGCGTCTCACGTATGTGTGTATGTATGTATATATGTATGTGTATGTATATTTAAGTTATGTATACATTTATATTATGAAGAACCAAGACTTAGGAAAATAAGGAATAAGAATCACGGCACTATCCATTACAAATGCAAATACTAAAAAAATAACCTGTTTTCCAAAATATCTTTATTTTAGGTCATAAAATGTTATGAGCCATCTGCAGATAGTCCACTGTTATCTACATTTAAATATACCAGGATCCCCCTTTTAAACAGAGCTCCATAGTGACGGCCTCAAATAAAGGGAAGACCATAAACCAAATCATGGCTAACTCAGTTTCATTTACAAAGAAGTTAACTATAAATCGATTTGTAAATTAAATCAATGATATGATGTTCTCCCAAATGTTCTTAGTATTTGCCGAACAGAAAAGATAGTACTGTAAATAAAAACTGAATGCCAAAAACACAAGCACTGAATGTAAACAGTAACTTTTATGGGAGAAAAAGTGAAATACATATTACGTATCAATAAGCTAAGGCCTGGCAAAAAGTACAATCTCTTAAATACTGAAAAATGAAGTACACACGTGTAAGAACGTAAAAAAAAATTAGAGCTGCCTTGAAGCACACAAATCCTTGGTGGGCTGGAATCTGACTCCTCAGTCCTCATCACCACGCATGGAATCCTCCACCTCAAATCTGGTTCTAGTACATAACCATTATAAACGGTGAGAAAAGGCCTCTAGAAAGAAAGATCTTGGGACAAATATGGCACTCTGCATCCTTCATAGCAACCTTTCAGATCTTTAAAAAACCTACACAAACACGAAAGAGGGTCAACTGTACCCAAAGATGCACTGAACAGCTGGAAAACTAGCAGTTTATGGCATTATAACCTACCATGTAACCTTTTTTTAAATTAAAATTAAATCTGGGTAAGACCTCTTTGAGAAGTGGGTCACCAGTAAGCTCAGAGAAGGTATTAAGAAGCATCACTGAAAAGATTAGAATCTGTTAACACCCAAACCCGCTGCTTGAAGACCTCAGATCAAAAAGACATTTAGTTCTTTGCTTCCATCCTCCTTCTGAAAGAGGCTGTAAACCACAGTCTAAATGTTTCTGGCTTTTGGCTAAACAATACTGCCAAATTAGAGAGAAAAGAAGAAAAGAAAAGAAACTATACAGAAGACAAAATCTGAGTAGGAAAACCCACAGGTGTTTCATGGCTTGACCAACCATAGATACTCAAGCCAATTTTAGCTGCAATGAATCACTCCATTCTTTTTCTTTTTTTTAAAAGAACTTCCTTAAATTCCTGGATATTTCTATGACACCCATGAAGCTTTCCTAATTTCGGACTATTAAAACACATATGACACAAACATATGGACAATTCTAGAATTGAGTGGAAGATGCCAGACACAAAAGGGAAGGGTTTCATAAAGTACAAAGACTCCATAATATAAGCAAAAGTAATAGATGTTCTTAGAAGTCAAGTAAATGCTCAGCATGGGAGGACGGTTAAAACTGGAGGAGGGTAGCCCATGAAGGGCTGTTGAAGCTGTGTCTTGATTGGGTGCTGACTCAACAAGTATGTTCAACAGGCTCTCCACTTACATGTGCACTTTCCTGTATGCATCTGATAGTTCCATAATGTTTGAGTATGTATGTTGGGGTGTGTGTCAACTCTGCATTTTGAATTCCCTAGAGTCCAACTGGGGGAACCCAAACATTAGAAACTAATTCTGAGCATGTCACCACCAAATGGACTCCTCTACTGGGCGGGGGGAGCCAAAGGAGGTGCAAAAGGTTAATATTTTGGCCACACAAAACACATTCCTTTCTTTATTTACTGGACCAGAAAGCCGTAAAGAATGAACTTCAGACTTTGAACCGTTGTGTTAACCAATTAAGACAACAAAAGAAAAAAAAATTAAAGTCGTCACAGTCTCTAGTTTATGACAGATTTATGTTAAGCAGAGGGAGTGGATTATATCCCCTTTAAACTTAGTAAAATTAATGGCTTTTTAGTCAGTTATTTCAGAGTTCACTTAATAGCTTCCCAATGAACCAAGAAACATTTTATTGGAGATTATGGTCAAGCCAACTGAATCTGCCCAGTTACAACAGGTCGAATTACAAGCAAAACAGTTCTAGGCTTTCTCCTTGGCAAAACAAGGATTTGCCACAAAACACTGTCCCTCCACAAAACATTCCTGTGAATCTGCTTTACTAGTTCCTTTTGAGATGTGGACATATATATTTCATTTTGGGAGAAAAGGTAATTCAGATGATTCAAACATGGAAAATGTGCCACTAAACATATTTCAAAACTTGGTGATTTAGACTCTTGAATTTATTTTCACAGGAAAGAATGCTGAAAAAAACAGTATCAAAAAAAGAAAAATAAAAACATGCATAGTCTGAGGGCTTCTAGGCTCTTAGGAAGTATCAAAAGTTCTAAGAATTCGAGCAAAAAAAAATATTTTTAAGCACTTATCAGCATGTTATTTGTTGATCGAGACAATCTGAAGAACATTATAAAATGGATTATGAATCATCTCCCTATGATATTTTCTCCTTTCTCTAAGAGAACATATTTTAAAAATGAGTGAAAATCCTAACCAAGATTTACATTTTGGCTTCAGATGCCAAAATAATTCAAAGTATTTAAGGTCAGATTAATAGAAAATATAACTCAGAAATTCACTACTTAAAAATATCTTATCAACTCAATAAAGAGGAATTGAAATTCCTCTTTAATGCAATATTCATTCTTTGAGTACCATTTTATTGAAAGGGTCCCAGTCCACAGACGGAGAAGGAAAAACCATGTGCTTTGCAGTCAGGCTTAATCTACTCTAACAGATACCATTCACTCTGGATTCTCAGAAAAACTACTCAAACTGAGTTCCACTTTCATCATCTCTAAAATGGGAATTTTATTTCACAGGGTTATGGATAATTAACTGGGATAACATAATCGTCTGCTTCACTGAAATTAAAAATATTTTATTGTAAAGGTTTAGTACTACCAGACATTAGTTTAAAAAAAAAAAAAAACATTCAAAGAGGTGGCAGCAAATATCAAAGTTTTAACGGTTTTCTCTGGTGTATGTGCTTTTCTGAGTTACATGAATAACCTACTGACAATTAATAAAAATAAAATTGGAAGATGTCCTGAAACTGTATATGAGGAAAAAAACCTGAAGGACCAGGCTTACAACCGTTACTGAAAGCAGTGACAGAAAAGTTCAATATTTAGGAGCACCTGGCTGGTTCAGACAGTAGAGTGTGTGACTCTTGATTTTGGGGTCCTCCATTTGAGCCCCATGTTGTGTGTAGAGACGATTAAATAAATAAACAAATAGACTTTTTAAAAAAACTTCAATATTTAATGTAACAGAAGGAAGCTGAATCAACACAGAATTTATTTTAATACTGAAGGAAAAATGGCCATTTCATATTTCCATTTCCAGTAATTTCTGGAATAATATTCTAAGTCATATCTCTTCAATTAACTTTTTTTTTTTTTTAGAAATTCCTTTTACTAATCCACTAACACATTAAATAATATACCAGAATGGGGGACAGGGAATCTGGATATAAATATTTTCAATTATAATGGCCAAGTAAGCAGTTATTTTTAAATTAACACAAAAACTAATATTAAAACTATAAATATATAAGTACTTTATGGTCAAGTAAATTTTTAAGTTAACATAAAAAGCAGTATTAAAATTACAATAATAATATATTATTACTCCAGCACTTATTTATTTATTTTTGTTATATGAAGGTATATTTTGTCAAAGAAAGCCAAAGAACGGATCATGGATCCAGCATGTCTCCAAGCACGTCTCTATATGATTGTCGTATTATATTTATAAGAGCACTTCCTTTCAAGTAGCTCAAGTTGTTTTAAAGGCATTATACAACTAATTTTCCAACGCTACTTGGGAAAAACCCAAGTTAAACAGTTTATTTAATCAAGGCAGTAGACCAGAACATCTGATTTCTATATTAAATATTCTTCTGTACCTTATGTTCTAGGTAGTAGTAATAAGGTGTTTAGACTGCACTTTTGCCACCAGAAATAGAAGAAAAAGTTAAATATTCAAAGGAATGTAAAAGATATCACAATGGTTTAACGAATTAATGTAATCTCTCAGGCACAAATAACTCAGCAAAGTATGGTCATTTTATGATGCAACATGGAAACGAATCTATTATTTAACTATCCAATCTTCTTTAGGCCTACTTGAAGCTCAGCCTGCTATAGGTTGTTCTCAACACAACTTTAGGACATTCTACTGTTACTTTAAGTCATCTTCATCCTATCTGTACATTGTTTGATTTTCTATTCTTTCATTATAGCTTCTACTATGGTCTTCATCCAATTTCTCCTCATTTGGAAGCCCTGAAATCCCACCGGTCATATTTGCTGTCCCTCTCTGAAGCATTTCTAGGTACGTGACTATGCCATAAACATTCGGTGGTTTAACAATCACTTTCTTGACCTGGAACTAGAACTAAAATGCTTTATTCCACACAGTAAGGGCTCTCAAATCTGCCTGCATATTACACATGATTTATTAAATCAATTTCTACTAATGACATTGAGTTCAACTAATCCAATCCTTTGTAATTACAAGTATTTTAATGCATATCGTTATATACGTGTGCAAATATATGATGTATGCATCATGGATTTATACATCATGAATATACATACATCATGATTTATACATCATGAATACACACATATCTGTAGAAAAATAACTTGCTAGGTCAATGGGCTATATTTTTAGTGCTGATCCATATCACTCAACTCAAAGGTTCTTGTGGAAGCTGTCTCCTTTCAAAGAAACACTGAAGTACAAAAGGAATAAAAGGAATAATTTTTATTCCTTGTAGTATCATATTCCCCTTCCTTTAAATCTAACCCCCCAAAATAGTTTATTTTTAGTGGTAAAAGCAGCATTGCCAATGAAAAAAATTATTTTTAAAAGTCAAGCATATAAAAAATACAGATGACTTCTAACCTACCATAAATAATAAACTATTGTTAATGACCTTCAAAGTGATACTGTACCACTCTGAATATGTGGAAATTTTGCATTTCAGGTTAAAAATTAAAGTCATTCCAAAGTCTTTGAAAAGGAGTCATTTGGGGGATATTTTTAAGCAGCCCCAAGAGTCCCAGAACTAGAAAGTGCCTTACAGATCAACTAACCCAACCAGGCCCAGTATTTTACTATTGAGGAAAATGAGGTCACGAGAGTTTAAGGGCATAAACTACATCTGGACTAGGTTAGAACCCCAGGCTTCCTGCCCTTGATACTAGCTCTTGCCCTTGACTCTATGTAACATCAGCTCATTTGCACAGAACAAAATTACTACACTTTTGGTACCCAAATCACCTTGAGGGTGTCAGTTAACTATGGATTGACTTCATGCTAAACTGTGATAAATGTTGCAGGAGATAGCAACCCTCAACATACATGTTGTGCATACACACATACACACACACACACACACACACACACTAATGTCTTGTGCACTTCTCTAAGTACAAGGGAGGCTCAGACAAGGAAGTGCACTGAGTAGGAAAGAGAGTAACCAAAAATAAGAACTGAGAAGCATTTGTTTATAATCCAAATTTTCCTTTCAAAAACTCTGTTGTAACACAAATCATAATCTTTAAATCCAAATCTTTTAAAAAGATCCTATTTAGCTCCAGAATTCACTGTCTTTGACGTTAAAGACATCCCTCTATCTAGGCAGAAGATACAGCTCTAACTAAAACACTCATCTGTATATACCTCTTCCTTGGAATGAATAGAGTTGTTTAATTAAAACTGATCTACATTTAGTTAAATACACAAAGACTAGCATCTGTTCAAATCAACTGATATAATTTGCTATAAAATTAAAACAAAAATAACTTTTTGGTAGGAAAAGACAGAAATGTGAGGCATAATGGTCTGTTGATACAAATTACATTTCAACTTACAGTTCTTAACCCAACTTGAAAATTCTTAGGTTTTTAGAAAGTATACTAATGGCAGATATGAAATACTCAAAAGACAAAACCCAAACTCCGAATCTATCATATTTTTTAAATGGTTGATAAAATTCACCACCAGTCTGTGCAGTGCTTAAACTTGATTACTTTTTGTATTTGAGCCAAAAGAACAAATTTGAATAATGTTAATTTGGGCAAAACGGTAGAGTATATACACAAACACTACATTTCTTAAATTACATCTAGGATTTTTCTTTAAAAATCACTCTTCTAACTTAAGAATATCCCTTTGAAAACAGAATGGGGATTTGAGTTACTTAGGATTTTTTAAAGGCATTTTAAAGCAAGATTAACTGTCGCTTTAAGTCTTGACATTTCCTGATTAATAACATAAAGCTTAATGAGGCACAACAGATTTAAGAATTGAAAATTTTTAATGGAAAGAGAAATTAAGGACAGTTTGGTGCAATATACTGTCACCAAAATAATCTCTTCCAGGAAGACTTTAGTCTCTTTATGAAAAATATACAATCTAAAAAGAATTTCCTCTTAAAATCTGAACTTTTAGAAGGTCAGAGCAGACTTCAGGAACGTTTGAAAGTCAGAAAGTACAACCTCCACATAAATTCTGAACTTGCAATTGGGGCTTAAAAAGTTATACAGAGAGATAGATATAAATTATCTATCTATCTATATCTCCATGCATATATTTTTTTAATGTGTACATAAAATGTTTTAGGATGTACAAATTATTATTTTTCAAATCACACCTAGGATGCTAGCATTGCACCATCTATGAGTAATGACCACATACCACAAGATAAGAAAAGGGCAAAGTTATGAATAACTAGGGCCACTAAGTAGAATAAACTGTGAATACCAACTATGTTGATTCTCCTTACTTTCACAATAAGTTGTTACAAGACACATGAAAATCAAATAAACATTGAGAATAAATATGTTTTATGTCTAGCATGATTACTGCATGCTAGATTTCCTACATCCTAAAAAAAAAGCTTCTTATATGTTTCATGTGTTGAATATTAATCTCTTCAAAGTGTTTACACCTAACAGATGAAAATCAGGTATGGTTTATGCCATCTTTTTTCAGACTTCCTCACCAAGGGTTGAAAGCAGGACCTATGTGATAAGACTAAGAATCCAGACTATCTATAAACATTAAGGTGATGTCCTTGATGCTTCTTAACCCATACAAGTGTATTTAAATTAGAACAGTGGAACTATGCAATTAAAATGTGAACTAGAAAAACTAAGGAGGTTTCTAGTCTAGTAATTACTGGGTAGCTTGTAAAAGTAAAATTGATTTCTTTTCTTTTCTTTCTTTTTTTTTTTTTTTTTTGCCTGATGATAAATCTGTTGAAGTCCTTGAAAGTCACTTGTATAATTTAAAAGGAAAGTTTGTCCTGTTTGTCCTAACTTTGTGATATCCTTTGACCCCTGAAATTTAATGGTTAAATTAGACTTTTTAGTGCAAAAGAAAATGCTAATGCCATAAGTTAAAATGAGGAAGAATTAGAGAAAATCTTAAAGCTGAATATCATAATGTGCAGACTTCATTAGGATTGTGTAAATCTAAGTAAGAGAACAACTAAACTAATAAAGAATCTCTCAAAGTATAACAAGGAGCACTTCAGTTAACACATAAATGCATAAAGTCCTTTTGAATATTTATTCTTCTTTAACCAGTCTGAAAAAATAAGGTTGCTCTGCATCTATACTAATAACCTATTCATCCTCTTTCCTAAAACTCTTGTCTTCTTTGTCTGACCTTAAAAAAAAAAAAAAAAAAAAAAAAAAAAAAGACTTGAATAGCAGATGACTGCAGAGGGGCCATTTTCACCTTGCAGATAGTTCTTTGTTATTCTGGTGTGTAAAGCAGGCCATTAGCACAAAGTCATTTCTAATCTCAGTTGTACAATCCACATGGCGCACTTAACCCTAAAACTCATGTTGCATAAACCACTCTGCTTGCACTCCTAATGACCTTGCAAATTATTCATTGTGATGGCTTAACTTGCACCCAGGAATCAGGAAACTGCTAAATAACCCGCTGACAAAGTTATAATTTCCCTTTTCCTGAGGGTTTGCAAACGTCAACATGACATCTGTCTACAAGAAACTGAGAAAGAACATGAGATGGTAAAGATAAGCACATTATGTGATGCTTATAAATGCTGTTTTTTTTTTAATGCTTAAAGAAGGAAATGACTTAGAAAATTCCTACCTGGCTTCAAGGCAGATGACTAAGAGAAAATGAGACTGCTCCAGTGGTACTACACTTAGTTCCACGGTATGAATGACCAACACATGCCTCCTCCTGTCTTAACTTCACTTAACTTCACAGTTTTCAATTAAAACTTACTTTCAGGTCAAAAAGTTAGTGAACATAATACCATCTACCGCTGGCTTCACACTCTGAAAATTTATGAAAAGTTGTTTGTAAATTAGTAAGACCACTCAATGATGTTCAAAATTAATGTTTTCAAAAATATGATTTTTTGATCTATGGCATTTTCTTTGTTTAAAAAAAAAGTAAAATATCTGATGTCCATAGGATTCTAAAGTTTATCTTGCCTTCTCCTTAACTTCAAACCACTGAAGTAGCATTTTTTTCCTTCCTTTCCCTTCAGCCTAACCCCTTTAGTAAACCCTAGTTGAAAAGAAGAAACAATAAATGAAGTGACAGGAGGTGAGAGAATGAGGACTGCGCACTCCAAGAATAAAGGGTGGTTTTATAACAGGAGATACTTTTGTTAGTAAGTGACTGACGGGTCTCCTCCCCCAGTTAGCAGAAATTCCATCCACTCCTCAAAACTGCAGAGGCCAAAAACGTCTAGTCTAATAGTTCGGAAACCCCAGAGTCAGGAGAGCCGAGGGGGGCGGAATGGCGAGGGCGGGAAGGGGAGAGAGGCCAGCAGGAGACGGAAGAACAAAAGGAGAAACCCAAGAAAGGAGAAAAGACGGGACCCGGGCAGCCTCCGAGTCAGGGAGAAAGAGAGAGAGCTTGAAAGCGGGAGAGCACGACCTGGGGGAAGAGAGCGCAGAGCCGGGCAGGGCGCGCAGCTCCACCGCGCACCATGGACAGGGCTCCAGCGGCCTCTGCCCACACCCCTCTAGGGGGCGGCGGGAGAAAGAGCTAGAGACCGCGGGCGCCGACCCCGTCCCGCCCCCGCGCCCGCAGTCCCCCACCCCACCCGCCGCGGCCGGAGCCCGCCAGGCCCTGACCCGTGAAGACCACGGAGGGGGGCGATCCACACCATCTGTCCCAGCCCGGGCCACCTCCGACGCAGCGGCACTTCCGAGCCGCGCCCGCACTTTTCAGAGCTGCCACCCGCCGGCCACCCCCAGCTCTAAGGATGAGCAGGGGGCCCCTTGGGCGGATTTCTCCCGAGACCCTGAGCTGCATTTAGGGCGGACACGCCCTCTCCTGCAGCCGCTTTGGAACCCCATGGCCTGCGGGGGCCGATTCAGGACCCCCAGGCCCCGCTCTGCCCCAGCCCGGCGCGGGGGTTGCGGCTGAGGAGCGCGGCGTCGCTTCCTGGGACCCCGCGGGCGGCCGGGAGGACCCTCGGCATATCCTCCGGCCGGACGCCACGGGAAAGTTGGGCGGTCAGCCGGACTGGGGACCAGTGGCTCAGAGTGGCTAGGGAGCCTGCGACCTGCCTGAAGCAGGTGCTTCCTGCGGCGGAAAAGCCTCCTAGTACCGATTCCATGAAGAGGCTGTCTGGCGCTCTCCCGAAGGCGTGAAAAGTGCGGAGGCTCCTCGCGAAGGCGTCCCCGAGGACGCACGCAGGGGAGAGAGAGAGGACAGAGGGAGAGAAATAATAGCCGAGTAACGGAACTTCTCCCCGCCCGCCAGGATAAAGGGCGTGCGGGGCAGGGGCTGGGTGCGGGGGCCCCGGCCCGCACAGACTCTTCGGGGCAGGGGGACGAGGTTTTCGTCCAGGTGGGACCGACACAGAATACAGTGAAGGCAAGAGAACAAGAAGAGAAAGCAACTCTGGGCTGGGGTAAAGACAATAGGACAGTGGAGCCCTCGGGCACCGGGAGGCGCGCGGGTGCCAGGGTGGGGTGGGGTGGAGGCACGTCCCGTAACTAAGACACCAGAGTGAGAATTCCTACTGCAAACTCGCGACCCATCCCTGCGGAAATAAACAAAAAATTTGGAGCAAAGTGCAAAGCGAGGAGCGAGAAGCTTAGAAAACTGCAAAACCTGGGAGCTATCCTGCCTCACCCTTCTGCTGCCTGGAGATACCCCCTGCAAGCTCGCCCGGCTCGGAAGGAAGAAAGGGGGGGGGCGGCGAACGGTCCCTTCTGGACGTAGCGGCGCGGGAGACCAGCCGGCCCCGCCAGCTCTGCCCCTGCGCCCGGCCCAAGCCTCGTGCCTGCGCAGCTCCCGACCGCGCGGTGCGGCACCTCCCTTCCCGGGTGCGCAGCCCGGCCCCGCAGCGGCGCGGGGAACAAAGGGACCCGGCGCCGCCCGCCCCACCCCGCCCGCGGCCCGGCCCGCGGAGACGGCCGCGTACCTGAAGCAGGGCCGCCAGAAGCGGCAGCAGGGTCCGCGACGCTCCCACTATCCGGCACATGGAGGCGGAGAGGGGCCGAGCGAGGAGCCGGAGGCGGCGGCGGCGGCGGCAGCAGCGGCAGCACCAACAGAGGCGCGGAGAGACGGCTCCAGGCAGTTTCCACCCCCTTCCCTTCCCCTCCCCACCCCACCCCCTTCACCGCTGCTCTCCTCTCCCCGCCAATGGAGAGCGAGCTGATGACAAATAGCGGGCCGCGGAGTCCGCGGGACTCGCACCAGGAGTAATAAAACAGACCGAGAGATCAAGGAGCTGGGGAGGGGGCGGGGGAGAAGGCAGGCGTGCGTGTGAGGGTGTGAGAGAGAGAGAGAGAGAAAGAGAGAGTGTGTGTGTGCGTGTGTGTAGGCGGCCGCGGTGGCAGCGCAGGCGGCTAGGCTCCGGCCCTAAGCGCAGCGGAAGCCGGGAGGGATGCAGGCGGCGGGGACCTTGGCCGGTGTAGGATGCGGAGGTGGAAGTGAAGCGGCTGGCGCTCCCGAGGAGCTCCGCAACGCGAGGTTTCGGGCTCGTGGCTTTGCTTCCTCTGGGTCCCCGCTCCACGGCCGCTCTGCAAGACGAAGATGCCGAAGAGAGCGCTGCGGGGAGGGCGCTCCGGGCCGAGCGCGCTGCGCCCACAAAGGGCAGCAGTCCCGCCGGCCGGCGCCTCCGCTGCGTGGGGGCTGAGGGCCGCTTTCCGGCTCCCCTTTCCGGCCCCCTGGGGAGTTGGAGACTGTTCTCCGGCCTCGGCCGCGCGGGGGTGAGGCCGGGGCCGGCGCGGCCCCTACTGCCGCGGCTCCGTCCCGCGCAGCTGCCGCCGCCGCGGCCGCCCCTGTTGCCTGCGCGCCGGCACCCGCCTGCCGGTCCTTGCCCCGCGCCGCTCACTCGCGCGCGCCGCCCCACCCCCTGTCGCCGCCGCCGCCGCCCGCGCACCCCGCTCGGCCTCCGCGAGCGCGACCGACGCGAGCCGCAGCCGCCGCCACCGCTCTCTCCGCGCTCGCCGCACGCGCTGCCAGGCTGCGCGGCCCTCTCTCCTCTCCTCTCCCTCCCGCCGCCGCCGCCCTCACCCCCGCCTCCCGCCTCCCGCCTCCGCCGAGCTTCCCCGCCCGCGTCGTGACCAATCGGAGGCCACCGAGCTGCGGCGGTAGCCGGCCACAGCCAAGGCAGCCGCCCGCACCCGCCCACCCTCAAGCACCCCGTTTTTTGCTGCAGCCCGCGGGGGGTCGCCGGAGGGAAGTCTGGGGTGCGCGGAGCACCGCCCCGGCAGGTGGAGGGGCTGCGGGAAATAAAATAACTTGCACGGGAACTTGATGGTTGGCAGGTTCCTCGTTGGCCGCGATGGGGAATCAGAGATTAGGAAAGGGGAGAATGCCTCCTAGGTAGCCTAACACACGCTTTTTCTGTTTTCTCATTTTTTCGAGGTAGATTATTTTTCCGGGTAAGGGCAGACACAGCAAACTGGCAACGCAGGCAGAGCCCATCCTGGCCATTGTTGTCTGAGGTGCTTGCCGTGAGCCACCTGCGGGCCGGCGAGGGCGGAGGCCTCGGTTTCTCTCTGGCGCTCTTACTTCTCCCACCTTTGCGAATGTGCTGGAACAGCCCAAGTTTGTGTGTTCTTGTTTCCTTTTCTTTTGTTCCCTCAGAGAGTTTGAGAGTGCGTGTTATTTTATATGAAGTCTCCCGTTTTATATTTCTGACTCGTTAGCGGTATTGTTCACAATTTTTAACACACAGTTTCAGGGAATTTGACTTCTTCCTACAGCACCTCCAACAAAATCAACAAAGAAAAACAAGAAAGAGAAAGAGAGGAGTAAACAACCTAAAAGCCAGAACTCGCTGTGAAAATAGGATTACCTAAAAGATAAAATGACAGAGAGTTCACACCAAGTAGAGGAGTTTTGCTTCCTCTCCTTAAGGCATGAACTTGGAGTGGTACACAAAAAGTGAGAGACTTTACAAGTTTGGGTCACAAGCATTTGTGGAATGGAGGGAGGGGTGAGGAGTAATCGATTTGGGCTACATAATACATTTTTTCCAGAATTTATTTTATTTATTTATGTACTTATTTTAGGTTTTACGGGTAAATAAAAATACCGATTCTTATTTAAGCGTTTCCACACTCTGGAGGTCGTGGAAATTCGTTGCAGTTAATGAACATTATTCTACTTTGGGTAACTGAAGTACTGTCAGCTAACTAATTTCTTTGACATGAGTGATGCAGCTTTTAATAATGTACTATTGCTGGCTAGGCTTTTAAAAATTTAATATTCATAGGGAGGCTTATTCAATTTTAATTAAAACATAATATTGTAGGCCATTTTTAAAATGAATCTCAAAAATATTTCCCGGATTTTCTTCTCAAAAAGAATATAGAAGGTCATGTTAATTAAATTTAAGGATAAAAGGCTTGGCTTGTTTTTCTCTTTTTTTCTTCTTTGCTAAATATTATTGTCACACTATTGCTAATCTGCCTAAATGTTCTTGCAATAGGGTATTGATAAATTCCACTTTTAAGGAGCCTTGCATGATAGTAAAACATTCAGTGGCAATATGGAGATATTGTTTGTCTTATTACCAAGTAGCATTTGTAGATCCCATCTTCAGAATAAAGCTGTGATCCTGGACATGAGACCTTAGTTTATATCCTCCCCAATCCCAGCAGTAGCCATTGATGTTTATTGCCATTCTGATTAATTTAAAATTAGAGGAGATTTCAGCATGAGTAACTCTATTGCTTGTTAGTATTATTTGCAAGAAGCTTTAAACATCATGATCCTTATAAATTAAACTCTTATTATGACTTCAAAATCCGCTTTGGAATGCCTGTTAGCTAACTAATTCTCTGATTCCAATAGTTTTTGATCATACAGATAAGAACTTGCTGCATTTTTTTAAAAATTTGGTCCAACCTGTGTGCCTCTCATTTTTCAAGGGTTGTGAATTGCTTTGGAAACTTGCCTGAGATTAACTTGACCACGTGGTCAGCCACATCTTGCTAATCAGCCTTTTATCACAAGAAGGAATAGCCTAGTCTAAAATCATGTTATTGGAGATTTTGTGCATCTATTTGATGTTAATAAAATTGGACCCATTGTTGACTTTGGCATCATAGTTAAAATAATCTAATGGGGCCATTCATTTCTCTGGGCAAATGGTGACCAAACTCTTGGATTTTCAGCCTCGAATCACAACATTGTCAGTCAGAAGATTAACTTTCCATCAGCCTGCAGAGCTCCAGGGCTGCCGGGGAGCTTGGCAGTGACCCAGAGAAATAGCCAGGTGGTAGGGGAAGGGGAAGAAGACAAGAAAATAATAAAAATTAAAGCTGGGCTCATACACTGAAAATCAGTGCAACCCTTTTGATTTCTGGCCCGTGGGCTGCTGCTGATTTGCTAAAGAGATCTGCAAGTAAGTGTGTGCACCAAGCATTGTGGACACACTGAGTTAACAATGTGTCTTGCACACATAGCTGGTTTTCACATGTATATAGGTACCATGATGATTCATTTTTAAACATTTATTTCAAACTAAAATCATAACAATTTTTTTTTGTGGTGGTGTATTTTCTCGAAGAGGGGATGCTAAACCTACAAATACATCATTCAAGTATTTGTATGAAAGTGTCCTCATTTTGAAAACAAATGACAAATAGTAGTAGTCTATCTGCAGTACCCCATCTACAACCTCCCCTCCCCTCCCACACCACACAGCTCCCAGGCTCCTAGACTGGAACCATTCTTGTCTTTACCCTACTCCTTGATTTTTCCTCCTTCTCTCCCAACCCCCATGGCAAGCTGGGATTGTCCCTTCTCCCTTAGGAAGTGGCCCTCACACTGCAAGTTTCTCCCCAGTTAGCTTTAAGGGTATTAAAGCTGACCTTCCCTGGGTTATACCTCTGTTATAGAGTGATGGAATGTTCTAAATTAAAGTTAAAGATGATCTGTGCAACCCTCTTATTTTCCATGAGCACTGAAGCTTAAAGAGGTACACAAGGCTACCCGCTGGCAAGTAGGGAATCCCGATGAGACACAGGCTTTCTTACTCCCAGTCCTATCTAGGCTCTTTACGTTAATCTAGGAGTCCCTTTTAACTTTAGAAAAATCAATGATATGGAATAAAAGGAAAGTTTAACAAAAACAAAAAAAAAGAAGGAGAAGAAGAAGAGAATAAAAGGGAAAAGAAGGAAGGAAGGGAGAAACAGAAAGTTTAATAAGGCTGGGGATTTGTCCACTATTTCTCTTAGGTATTTTGTTCTCTGCAGTATAAGTAACATAGAGCTCATAACTGCTTTTCTCCCTGCAGGTCTCAGTTTCCATGTGCCATTTTCAGTGTGATCATCTCACCGTATTTAGTGTGATTCAAAATTAGTTGTTTCAAGATTCATATATTTTCTCTCTTTTTTTCAGAATTTATTTATTTATTTAGAACAAGAGATAGGGAGACTGCGGGGAGGAGCAGAGGGAGAAAGAGAGAGAGATTCTCAAGCAAGTTCCACCCTGAGTGTGGAGCCCAACGGCGGGCGTGGAGAAGCTCTCTGTCCCAGGACCCTGAGATCTTAACCCACTGAAACACCCAGGCACCCCATCAAGATTCCTATTTTTTATACAATCTGGCTGCTGAGTACAAACCAGCCTTTCATTTGGTACTCAACCAGAGAAGTCATCATCTGTTCCAATATTAGAAAAAAAAACAAACTTGGGTTTTTTAAATCTACTCTTGTTTGGAGATATTATTTACCTTGCTTTCTTTCTTTCCTTTTAAAAAAAAATGTATTTATTTATTTATTTGTTTGTTTTTTAAAAGTATCTGAAAATCCAACTCAATGTTTCCATGGAAAATATAACCATGTAAGTAACTTGAACTACTTATGGTCAAGTAAGTGAATAAAGGAGTTGTACATTTCCATGACCAGGGAGGTAATTCACAAGCAGCCTTTATATTACACGGAACACCCCTCATCCCCCCCACAAACAATCCCTTTCTGGAAGCTAGAAGGGTATAATAAACAGAGTATGGATGTGAATTCAGGTGGACCTAACTATGAACTTGGGTGAGTTTCTCAACATTTCTAAGGCTCCTTTTCATTTTCTCTAAAATGTGAATAATATATCAGTATTTCTTAAGAAAGCTTGATAGGAGCAGAGTGGAACACAGTAGGGACTTGGCATCTATATGTGTATTATCTATATGTGACTTATCTATATGTGTATTAAATATGCTTACTTCCATTGAGGATTTGGAGTAGAGTTGCTGAGGAATCTCAGTGAATGCTCCTCTCACCTCCTCCAGTATTATCTGAAATTAAAACAAACAAGGCTTTGAATCAGGGTTTTATTTGGAAGGCATGAATTTTACAGAGGGACACAAAATCTCTAACGTAAGCAGTAATGGCTGAATAAATATTCTACAGACTGACAAAAATAATAAATATTTGGTGGCTTTACAAGGCGAATAAAAACATCTGAGTATATGAAGTATTAGTAGGAAATGGTCTTCAATATTAATGTATTGATTTTACATAAGAAAACAAATTCATTTTGGCATTATCTCATAAACTGATAATAGCAAGACCAGGACTAAGACTTACTTTGCTTAGAAACTTTCTCCAGTAAAGCTGACTTCTGTAATTTCTCAAACCACTTTCTATGTGTTCCCAGAGTCAAGATTTCATAGCTGATTTCAGAGTCCTGCTTGAGCATCAGTTGTATTTAAGAAAATATAATTTGCATGATGTTCAAGAAATCTATCTTCTACATGGAAAGCATGGGTGTTTATGGGATAACAGCAGCACTTTGGATTACTTAAGAATCAGAAGGCCTATTTCTCAAGATAAACGTATCTTCAGAAAATAAAACAAATCATGTTGAAGACTTTGGTAACCTTAGCTGTGCCAAACTTTTGCCCTTGTATCCTTTTAAAAGCAAAGATCTGCCTTCCGGAAGTTTCCAAAATACAACTGTCAGTGTTTAGAGGATACTAAAACATATTTAGTATCTGAGCTTCTACTGACTCTGTGCCCTTTCCTCCAGTGAAATTGTAGGCAGTTGATAAAGTATTCCTGGGACTCAGGACACTGTTCTCTTCTTAGATCTTTGGCTGGATAATCTTAAACACGCCACTTAATTTCTTTACATGTTTTCTTACCTGTAGAACCTAAATAATTCCACTTTCCTCACAAAATGCTGAGTAGTCTAACAAAATAATGTCAGTAAAGCCTATTTAGTTCTTTAGAGAGAAGGTGTAGATAAATACAAAGTGTTCTTTAATGTTCTTTAATTCATCTCTCATAAGAAGGATGATTATTTGGTACCTAAAGTTAAGTCACATTTTAATGATGTGGCATAACCAACGAGCTGCCTTGTGCTTATTAAATCACCCCCCCCACTTATCCACAGATTTAAAACATAACATATTTATCCTTCCATTCCAAAGGCAACACATGCTCATCCATAGATACTTAAGAAAATTATATTCAGTTAACCACACCATAATCACTCATAGATGACTTCTTACTTTGCAATACAATCTGGGAAGATACTGACTAAGTTTTCCTTTTAAACAGTGAATGTAAAAAAATCAACAACAGTCCCATTTATTACAGCATTTATAATGTATGTCACTGTGATTCATTCTTTCCATAGCTCAAAAGAGCTGAATGATTATCATAAATAAGCATTTTCTTTCTGGGAGGTCTATTATTTTGAATCATCCTTGAGAAGCTTTTTCAAAAATATGTTTGCAGGAGATGGGAATACTCTCACTTCCAAAGTTGTTAGACAGCCAATAATAAGCATGTACTTGCATTCCCAAACTACCTTACCCAAGCCATATGAAATTTCAAACCCTTGGAGGCCTACTAGCACCTGGGATGTCTTCAGTTGAGGGAAGAGTTCTTTGAGGATTCTGGTCCTCAGGGCTATGAGGGAAGGGATGAACAGCTCGCAGGGAAAAATGGGCACAGCTGGACATCAGAAGAAGGAAAAGAACTAAAGCACCTGAGGTTTTTGTTCTGTAATGAGAGGAGGGGCTCATGAGATGAACAAAATGTTGACAGTGGTTAACCCGCAGGACTAGGGCAAGGTCATTATCTTAGTAATCGCTCAATAAGGGGTGCCTGGGTGGCTCAGTGGGTTAAAGCTTCTGCTTTCGGTTCAGGTCATGATCCCAGGGTCCTGGGATCGAGCCCCACATCAGGTTCCCTGCTCATCAGGGAGCCTGCTTCCCCCTCTCTCTCTCTGCCTACTTCAGTCTCTCTCTCTGTCAAATAAATGAATAAAATCTTAAAAAAAAAAAAAAAAAGAGTAACTGCTCAATAAAAACTTTTTTCTTTCAGTTTTAGAACTGAGTCATGCAAAACAGCCAAACAAGCAAACAAACAAACAAAAAACGACAGGGAATTTGGACAAGAGCATGGGACAGCCTTTTCCTTTTAGCATCCAGAAGGGCCACACAGCAGGGCAACTGGTAAGTAACAGTCATCCAGGGTAGTTCAGTGGGTCCTTTCCCAGAATTTGCACAGCTCTTGATAAGGGCAAGTCATCATAAACAGTGAGAAAGTTTCACTCTGAGATGTCTGCTGGTGGGGATGTGTGCTGTTATTCCCAATTCTGAAATTGTTACTTTAACAAATAATAAAACCTATTATACTTCAGAAATTCCATGTTTTAAGTTATTTGTGTAAGGTTGGAAATAATATAAAATGGCTTTTTGTAATTATAGCCTTTTTTAAAATTGAAAATAAACTCTATCCATATGTTAATGGGATAGTTTAAGCTTTAGCTGAAGAAGATGTAGGTTGGCTTCTTTTTCTTCTTATTTTCTGGATGTAGAACCTCCCAGATTGATCTTGAATTTTCTAATCTTTTTCATTTTTTCTATGTTCCCTGCCCCCCTACATTCTCTCTCTTTAAAATACGTTTTCTGGGAGATTTCTTTAGCTTTTTCTTCCAGGCTTTCTGATGAATATTTGGTCATATTTTTGACTTCCCAGAGTTTTTGGTTGTTCTCTCATAGTTCTTTTTATAGAAACATGCTCTTGTTTCATAAATGGAAAAGCTTCTCTTATCTCTTAACATGTTGTTTTAAAAGTTTTCTTCTGTTCCCTGAATCATCCTAGTTTACCCTCTGTTGCATTTCTTGCAGTACTTAATTTTGTCTCTGTCTTTCATGTCAGAGAATTTCTTGGGCAAGGGGGTATGTTTAGCACACAGAATTTAACATGATCCTTCCAGTTTTCCATAAGACATCCTACTTTGCCTCAGCTTTGCTTGGATGAAGAGTTCAGAGACCATCTCTAAGACGTCAACAACCTTCTTCTCAGAACCTCTTCTAACCACTATCCTTTCAATTGTGATGAAATAGAGGTTGTTACTCCTGCTCTTGTACCTCACCGCAGAAGTATATAAACTCCCCAGAGGAAAGAGACTCAAGCCACAGTGCACTCTGCTGGTGGCTTGACCTTACTTTTCTCTGTCTAGACTGAATCTGTGGCTTATTCCTTGACAAAATAAAGAAGGAACCCTTGATGATTATCAGAGGCTAGGTGACTGCTGATACCTTTTTCCCTGCCGGAGTTGGTCATCTAAAGATGAGATACATACGCATCAGTCTCCACTGAGACCTGGATCTCTGGAAGCAGCTTAGGATTCCCACTGTGACCCAGCCTTTCCTGAAGTTCATGAAGGACACCACCTGTCATTCGCCATGTTCTGTGAGAAATAGTGTCACCTTCATGTATTACCTAGTTCCTGCAATTCACTGTTTCAGTACCTATGGTTTTCAGCTTTAAAAAAAAATTTCTAAATCCTCTATCCTCAAAATAATGTAAATAATAGTTATGAAAACCAATTCCAAGTTTGTACCAGATCATGTTGAAGCTATATTGACTCCTGAGTGTTCACTTGTGTATGTGCTAGCTAAAACAATCCAGAACAAAGTACTTATCTATATAATATGGATAGACATATTTCTAATAGACAATAATGAAATATATATTTACAATATTGGTAATCCAAACCTCAAATTTGGAGTAGTTGAGAAAGAAATACTTTGGTAACTAAGGTATCTAGTATAATTATCTTTAACCTTTTTTTGATGCTTGTCACACTATATGTACTAAAAAATCCTGGAAAAAACATCTTTCATTGGAATAAAAGGAGCATCCTATAATATATATGTGAGTCAATAGGTGCCCTTACTATACCTTGCCCCAAATATTGTGACAAATTCCTAGTGGGGAAACTCATCACTACTTTCCCCACTAACATTCCTGCTATTGAGAATCACTGATTGAATATTTAATTCCTCTTCCCTTACACTTAGTATGAACATTCTCTCATTCATTTTAAGTCTTATGAGGTTGGATTTTATCATCTTGTTATTCAACAATGTGCCATCACTTCACCTCATAGGGATTTACAAAGATTTTATACACATGATAATTTCAAGCTTGGAGTTAAAAGGGATACATTTAAAACCATTTAACAGATGTGTAGAAAAATTATTCACCATTTCACCAGAAGTTATAGTTCCCAAGAATTTCTCAAAAATGTATCTCTTCTGTTAAGAATATCCAGTGTATCTTATAGGTAAAATTGAGTAACTTACCATTTCTTAGTAGCAACGTAGGAGAGTGAAAAGATTATTTTAAATTATTAAGAAAATATTTTCCCTTAGAAAAGGGGCCAGGGACTTTTAAAACGATTGTGTCCAAATTGGATCATTTATCTGCGAATGGAGTGAAACACAAGACTAATACTGCAAACCTTTTTCTTTTACTCTTAGCTCTACAGAAGACTGGCAGACTTCAGAGCATCTCTAGACAGACTCTAGAATTTGTAGGAAAAGAAACAAGGGGGTGGTGACAGGCTGGTGGGCAGAGAGAACCACGGTGAGCAGGAACACAGACTCTGGCGGCTCCAGTGAGAGTTTCAAACTCCATGTGCTTGGCAAAAGTCAGTAGTGAATAGATGGTAAATTGAGATAGAACCTGCCTGAAGGAAAGCTGCCTGCTTGGATCTGAATAAGCAAGAAATTCTTCAGTTTGTTTAGCAGAACCTAGAAAAAGATAACCCAAGACGTTGGCTAAAAATCTTTCCCCTGGGGGGCACCTGGGTGGCTCAGTGGGTTGAAGCCTCTGCCTTCAGCTCAGGTCATGATCCCAGGGTCCTGGGATCGAGTCCTGCATCGGGCTCTCTGCTCAGCAGGGAGCCCGCTTCCCTTCCTCTCTCTCTGCTTGCCTCTCTGCCTACTTGTGATCTCTCTCTGTCAATTAAATAAATAAAATCTTAAAAAAAAAAATCTTTCCCCTGTAGTATATGGTGGGGTTTTTTTTTCTTGTTTTTTTGGTTTGTTTGTTTTTAAGAATCACAAAAATCGACTTAGCTGCTTGCATGTTGTATACCATTAAATCATTTTGCATTCCTCTCTAAGTCCTAAAGTTTAAATTGTTGATGGCATTTCCTATAATCAATATGGCAAAATCAGATTATTACCAAAATTAAAGTAAAAAAAATGCTACTTATAGTTTTCTAAAGTTAATGTTTTTTTTTCTTGTTTTTTTTTTTTTTTTTTTTAAAAACCTTCCCTTAAAAAATCTTCACTAAGGGGTGTCTGGATGGCTTAGTCAGTTAAACATCCAACTCTTGATCTCAGGGTCATGAGTTCAAGCCCCATGTTAGGCTCCATGCTGGGTGTGGAGCCTAGTTAAAAAAAAAAAAAAAAAAAAAAAAAACAGATAAACTAAACTCACATAAAATTTTTTTAAAAATCTTCATGAACAGTAAAAAAAACCTCATGTGTGGTCCTCCAAAATGGTACATAATTAATAACTAATAGTTTTCTCCAGGAACCAAATTCATAAAAACTTTATGCAATATTTCGAACATAAAAATAAATTTTTTACATCTTTAGTTACCAGTTTCCCAATTTTTATTACATTTAAAAATATTTATTTTTGACCACAGCTTGCTTTCCTAAACATTTCTCTACCTTTGTCCTTCTTTGAATCAAATTTAGAGCAAATACCATTTCTTAGCTCTATGTGATTGATACCATTTTTAAAAATCTGTATATATCTGAGTCAACGTATGATTTCTTAAAAACAAACAAGTGAATAAAAAAAAAAAAGCCATAAGGAGGGAGTTGGTGGGGAGGAAAGAACAAAAAGATACAGTTATTCACACTGTTGAGTTTTCCTATGCTTTGTTAAAATGTCTAATCCTAGAACCTATGTGGTGTGGTGTGGCCCTGCTCTTTGAACCAGCCATCTTTGAGCCAGCCATTAGGAGGTGCTCATGTTTTGAACAAACTTTTGGAAAACTTTAAGGCTGCTTATTGTCTAGTTTTTATGTTTTGTAGAATTTATCTTTAATTTTAGAAATTTTATTTTGCTTGAACTTCCCACTTGTAAACATTGTCAGGCTGACAGCTCTGGAAACCAAAGTCATCCAATTAGGCCAAGAAACAAATGTTTCTATGGCATCTATCACCACAGAACACCAAGTGGCCCTTAGACAAACACATCAGGTTAAAAGAAAAACATGTATTTGAGAAGGAACAACTTCCCAGCTACTCTGCCTTCAAACAGATCAAGTTGATGAAAATTAGTGTAGAGCAGTGGTCTTCAGGAAGTTTTCCCAAGGGCAGTATCTAATTTTGTACAACAGAAGGGTAGGTTTGTATACTGAATATGCCTCCAGGGTAGAGTCTACTTTCCTAAAGCTGTTTCACAGCTATTTGTTATGGACAGCTGATGTGGGAAACAAAGGCAGAAGAAACATTAAATTTCCTTAATACCTACAGCCCACTGACAAGTCCTTGAACCAGGCAGAGTGACATTCCTCTAGGGACTCAATGGCCTTGATGTTGAAACTTTGCTAAGGGCAAAAGGCAATCCTAGCCACCCACCCACTCCCATTCTGTAAGTCTACTTTAACATATAAAAATTCCTTTAGAAATGTCCTTATCTTTAAACCCCCAAGATACATGTTGGCAATCACCCACCCTCAAGCATATGGCCCACCATCTGAAGGGTCTCATGACTAACGTCTTATTAGACGGTGGTAAATGACCTTTTCCCAACTACAGCTAATCCTCCGAAGGTCCTGGAAACCTAGCTTCTAAAATCCCTTAGAGCCTTTTGTTATCTCGAACCCCCTCCCAACTTGAAAGTATATAATGGGCCACTCCTCATGACCCCAGTGTAGCTTTTTCTGCCCAAGCGTCCTATCCCTGTGCTTTAATCAAACCACCTTTTTGCACCAAAGATGTCTCAAGAATTCTTTCTTGGCCGTTAGCTTCAAACCCTAACGTCTTTCCTACACTGGACACTATTCAGACTGTTAACTTACTCCGTTTCCACCATCATTGCTTTTTATTTGCATCGTTGCTTTTTAAAAAAATTTTTTTTTTAAAGATTTTATTTATTTATGTCAGAGAGAGAGCAGGAGCGAGCACAGGCAGAGTGGCAGGCAGAGGGAGAAGCAGGTTCCCTGCTGAGCAAGGAGCCTGATGTGGGACTCGATCCCAGGACGCTGGGATCATGACCTGAGCCGAAGGCAGCCACTTAACCAACTGAGCCACCCAGGCATCCCCATTATTTATTTATTTATTATTTATTTTTTTATTTATTGCCAAACCCACACTGACTGGCTCCTTGACAAGTGTTTAGCAAAGATATGAACATGTATGGAACAAAGAAGACCACAGGTCAAGTCAGGCCACCAGGAATCCTTGAAGGTTTTCCTTGCTTCTGAGACATGGTTTGGAGGAGAGAGAAAAGGATTTCGGCTGGTTATTTGTAATAGAAGTTGTTGTTGATAGGTTATAGCTGTCTGTACGAGTACAAAAACTTTCGAATAGTGTGCATGAATTACTCAAATGACTTAATCATGGCTTCAATAATCTCACATCACTTATCAAGTTCAGTGTGACAATCAAAACATTTATACTGAAACATTTTTTAAAATTTCTGTATTAAGGAAAACCAATATACAAAATTTAAAAGTTGTACAACTGATAAAATGGAGAGCCAATTAAAAAATATTGTTACCTGTAATTAATTCCTGATGAATAGGAACATTTATTTTACTTTCCTATCTTTGGCAGCCAACTCTAAAGTCTTATACCCCATTGTGGTGGTGGTGGTGGTGGTGGTGGTGGTGTTTTTTAAACCTACACTGCATAGTATAGATCGCGACACCTACTGGCAGCATAAAATTTTGCACCCTAGTTCCATAAGACACTGAAGGTCCTTGTTACCTAAGATAGCTATTTCAAAGATATTTCAAAGCTATGCTTATATTATAAGTCCATAATAAACTCTCCTTGGGGCACCTGGGTGGCTCAGTAGGTTAAAGCCTCTGCCTTTAGCTCAGGTCATGATCCCAGGGTACTGGGATGGAGCCCCACCCACATCGGGCTCTCTGCTCAGCAGAGAGCCTACTTCTTTCTCTCTGCCTGCCTCTCTGCCTACTTGTGATCTCTCTCTCTGTCAAATAAATAAATAAAATCTTTAAAAAAATAGTAATAATAAACTCTCCTTGAAAAAAATGTATCTTGGAGCATGACTCTTGGTTTGGATAGGCAACATTATGCCGGCTAACAAACACTGCCTAAAACTTGGTGGCTCCGATTAAGAAAGGTTTAGTTCTTGCACACACTATATGTCTGTTGCAAATTATTAGTGATGAAAAGTGAGAAATGGAGATTGAAAGTCACTTCAATTTCCAGCACCACAGTTACATACCAGCCTAATGTCCCCAGGAGACTCACAGACTAATTTGGGATATCTTTCTTTTGTCCATTGAGCAGTCTTTCTGTATTTGCATCAATTCTGTGTTACTTTAATTATCACAGCTTTATCATACGCTTTCTGTATGGGAAGATTTACCTCTTCTTCTAATCATTCTTTTAAAAAATTCTTTTTTATTCTTATCTGATTATTCTTCTGGGAGAAGTTTAGTATATTTTTGTTAAATTACCTCAAATCATATTTGATCTTTGGACAGCATTAAATGATCAATTAATTTGTTAATAATTGTAAAATATTTAGTTTTCCATATATCTTGTATATCTCTCAAAAATATTTGTACTATTATTCATATGTTAAACATGTTTTATTAAAATAGATCCTTGGGATGTTATATTTTAGTTACTGTAATAAATGAAATTCCTTTACACAATTTTATTTCCACATTTGCTCTTACTTGCATATAGGGCTGCTGTTGTTTTTGTAATTCCTCTTATGATAAACAAAATAATTCTATACATTTTTCATAGGATATCATTTTGCATTTTCTTTAAAAAAATCACTGCTCTGTATGTCTTTTTTTTTTTAAGATTTTATTTATTTATTTGACAGACAGAGATCACAACTAGGCAGAGAGGCAGGCAGAGAGAGAGAGGAGGACGGAGGCTCCCTGCTGAGCAGAGAGCTTGATGTGGGGCTCCATCCCAGGACCCTGGGATCATGACCTGAGCAGAAGGCAGAAGTTTTAACCCAGTGAGCCACCCAGGCGCCCCATTGCAGTGACTACTTTTTAATATTGATGACATATTCTATGCCATTATTGTTTTCAAGAATTGTAACTATTGAATATTTTCAATGTTTTACTCAAAAATTATGGTTGTTTTTCTTAATTAACATAGTGCTTCAATGTATTATAATAATAAATTATGCAACACTGATTCTTTTTACATTCTTGAAATAAGACCTACCTGATGAATTTTTTATGCAGCAAAATCAAATTCTAAATTTGATCTAAAAATCAAATTCTAGATTTTATTTGTGATTTTTAAAAGTCATATTTATTTGGACATATGTTGATATCATTGCCAGAATCTGGTATTTTGTTTATTTCTAAAGTATTGTTATACTGTGTTTATTACATAATTTTATTTAATATTTGCTAATTATGTTATTAGACATTTGCTGTTATTCTATTTTCCCAATATTTTTCTTTTTAATTAATTTTATTACCTAATTCTTTCCTTTTTAAAATTGATCTTATTTTCTTTTTCTAAAATTTAGTTTATTTGCATTCTTCACAACACATAGAAAATATTAATACATATGAATTCACTTTTGTTTGCCACTTTTGTTTTAATATTTTTATTACTTTTTATCTCTTCCTTGGTTCAATAGTTTTTTAGAGAAGTATGTTTTCATTTCTAAGGGGTTGAACCTTGTTTTCAGTAACAGAAGAACTTGTATTTTTCATTCTATTGTTGTCACTTAATATGGTGCATGATTTTGATTTCTTTGAATTACTGATTTGCTTTTGGTTTGGTACCAATTTTAATCCATACTTCTTGCATATTTTATATGAAAGAAAGTTAGTAGTAATGTCAAGAACTGTGAAAGATTGAGAATTTGCCCCACTTGATGGTTAACAAGTGAGCTTCCATGGTGGTGAATGTTGGGAGAAGACATGCAATTCCTGGGTCAGAAAGAAAGGATTTTATCACTTACAGCAATAGTGGTAATGAGAGTATCATCATTTTTATGTTAGTTCTCCATGCTGTGACTTCCATAGGACAAGGTAAAGAGGACAGGTGACGCCTACACACAACACGATATGTTACAGAAGAAGAATCCTGAGTTTAGGGAATCTGATCATTTTATAAATGGCAGTGTGCATGCCTCTCCTTTGTTCTGGAGAAACACTGTCTCCATCTCCAAGACTCTAAGCAAACCAACTCTTTGCTCCAGAGAGAGACATTATCTCTCTCTTCCAAGGTTATTTTCTATAAAAAGCATCTTTTTTTTTTTTTTAAGATTTTATGTGAGAGAGAGAGAAAGAATGAGAAAGAAAGAAAGCACGAGTGGTAGAGGATCAGAGGGAGAAGGAGAAGCATATTCCTTGCTGAGCAAGGAATCCAACCCAGAGCTTGATCCCAGGACCCCAGGACCATGACCTGAGCCAAAAGCAGATGCTCAACTGACTGAGTTACCAAGGTATCCCTTTATAAAAGCATCCCTGGAAAGATAGCATGAAACATCTTGCAGAAATGCAAGAAAGTTATAGACAATTATCTCCCAACAGGGGTAGAGGATAAAAATATATTATTTTTTACTGTGTCCACTTATAGTTGTTTTTATCAGCTCAATATAGGCATTGATATAAAAATAGAGGTATTTGTTATGTCTATCTACTTATTTATCTAGAATGTTGTGATGTTTAACAAGATAAAGTTGTGTATTTAAAATGTTATTTTCTATACTTGTAATAATTTTTTTTAAATTTATTTGTCAGAGAGAGTGAGCACAGGCAGACAGATTGGCAGGCAGAGGGAGAAGCAGGCTCCCTGCTGAGCAAGGAGCCCGATGTGGGACTCGATCCCAGGACGCTGGGATCATGACCTGAGCCGAAGGCAGCTGCTTAACCAACTGAGCCACCCAGGTGTCCCTATACTTGTAATAATTTTTAAAAATATATTTTAAGCTATTCTGCTATAGGTACTCAGTATTTTTTTTCTTTTACTGTTATAATAATCCTTTTTAGTTCTATTTGTATGAGTTGCCACCTCTGCTATAATTATATAATTATTTAGATCTCCCTTTTAAAAGTATAAACTCACTGCATTATTTTTTATTCAATATGATCCATTTTGCCTTTTTAATAGGGCAGTTTAAACTACGTTCATTAATTTTTTTGGTCTTAGATAATTTTGTCATCTGGTTTTTGTCTGCTTAATATTTGGCTTCTGTTCTACAAGCTGTTTTGCTTAGTTTTATCTTCTCAGTGTTTTAGAAAGCAGACTTCCTATGTTTAATTCAGTTAATGGTTATTTCATCATTATTAAAATATATCCATAACTGCTTTTAATAAATCAAAATAGTAACAAAGAGGCTCTTGTTTATTAATTGGGCTTCTTTTATCTATTTCTTTCTCTGTCCCATACTTCATATAGTTATTTAAACTTAGTCATTACCATTTCTATACATATCCTCTTTTACATTAGAGTTTTTAATCTGTTGCATTTTTATTATCCTAATAATGCCAATTGTTTTGAATTTTCAGTATTAGTTTCATTCTCTGCAGTCTTATTTTGCAACAGTTGTTGGTACATTATGGTCCTAGGTTGAAGGTCAAGAGAAATATTCCTCAGTTCTCCAGTTTCTTTGTGCTATGGAACCAGGGTGAGAGTGAATTAGAATTCCAGTGAGTTTGGGAAACCAGCTCAAGGGAATGAAGTTGACCCTTCTCCAAGCCCTACACAGGATGATAAAGGGGTAATGGTTGCTAAGGGTTCCTCTCTGTGGAGGCTGAAATTCAATAAGTGCTTCCAGGAGCCCTAGGAATGGTTCCTTTCCCCCTTCTCCAAAGCTTCTATGGGGAGTGGTGTCTGTTTCTACTCCCTCTTCCCTTCTTTTCTCCATTCTCTAACTTCCTACATTTCCAGTATCATTTCACCTATTCTTGGCCTCAAACTTCGCAATCTAGTATATGTACTTTTAAAAATAATCCAAGTGCATGAAAGCCCTTGTCTTAGTCTGCTCCCATTGCCCTAACAAAACAGCATAGACTGGGTGGCGATAGAAGAGAAATTTATCTTCTCACAGTTGTAGGGACTGGAAGAGATCAGAATGCCAGCATGATTGGGTCCTGTGTGGTCTTCTTGCTGTGTGCTCACATGTTCTTTCCTCAGTATGTGTGCTTGAAGAGAGACAGACAGGCAGAGACAGAGAGAGAGAGAGAAAGAGAGAAATCTTTGTTTTATAAGGCCAAAAATCCCATTGGATGAGGATCCTACCCTTACCTTAATTATCTCCTGTAAGTCCTATGTCCAAATACAATCATATTGAGAGCTAAAGATTCAATATATGAATTTGGGGGAAGGGGAGCATATAATAATACTGTAAACTTTGAGACCTTCATTTATACTATAATCTGGGCCTGAAAGCCCTTCTCACTATTTTTTTTTTTAAAGATTTATTTGAGAGAGAAAGAAAGAGAGAGTGTGCACATGAGCTGGGGAAGGGGCAAAACGAGGGGGAGAGAATCCTTGAGCAGACTCCTTGCTGACTGTGGAGACTGACACAGGGTTCTGATCCCAGGACCTTGAGACTAAGCCACCCAGGTACCCCTCTTCCCGCTTTTCATTAAGTGACCAAGTTGTCTTCATCTTTCAAGACTAGTTCAACGTCACTCCTTCCAGGAAGTTATGACTGAAACCTTGCTGGAGCTACATACTTCAGTGCTTGTATGGTCCCTCCATGGACGGATAGCTCTCCCTTGTCTGTTAGTGTTGGATGAGCTCCAGTTCACCATAAACTCTTCAGGGCCAGGGCTAGTTTCTTATTTACTATAAGACTTTAGTGCCTTGGACAGTGCCTGGCTAAGAGTAAGCCTGTAATCACGGCTGGACAAACTTACAGCACAGATCCTGGACCACCTATATTCAGTGAGGCACCTGGTAATCTTAGGAGAGATATAGGAAGAGGAGGGGAGGATGAGGAGGGAGGGAGTGATACCCAGTAGGGGCAGGGACCTGAGCCCTAGGTGACTGAACTCTGACCTAATTGCTTGACCACCAGGACTTCTCAGGCCACTAGCAGAGAGCCACAAGTTTGCAACAGGGGATGAAAATTTAATACCTTTCCAGAAATAAACATTTTGTGAATTAGTAAAAACTTGCCACAAAGGGTGCTAGTCTGCAGTCTGGCATCTGGGAAATTCTGCTGCATAGCTAAGTTGCCCAGAGGACATACATTTCATAAAGTGGTAGAAATCAGTATAGCAAAACTGTCAGGGGTCTTTAAGGAATAATAGTAATCTCCCCATGCAATCTTTTTTCATAAAAATCTCTTTGCAGTAAAGAAGGCCTCATAATGATAAGCATATCCTTTTTAGAGTAAACAGAGACTGATGATCCTTACATTTATCTAGAAAATAATAATTTTTTAACTCTAGTACGATCAAAAAGATTTGATGTGCCTTTTAAGAGGATAAAGATGGAAAAATTATCACCAGATTAATTATTTCCACCCTTGTTTTGCATGCTATACATATGCATCATAGGAAAGGAGAAAGTTTGGGGTCAAATCTTTTAGCCAGACTTCTCTCTTTCGGAAATGCTCTACCCAAACTGCATTCTCTCCTGATCTAAAAATAATACTAGACTTTTGATCAACAGATTTTTTACACCATGCCAAACATTTGGGGTGAAAGGAAATGTTCTTACATTCACTTAACAAAACTGCTCTTTTAGTTGGTTTGCATGGATTTATTTTTGAAGCCTGAATTGCTTGCTAATTTCCCAATTAGAAGCTCACAGAATTGCCACATTAGCATCCCCTTCTATTCCTTCTCTGCATGCTCTCCTGTAAGCTGGTTTCTGCGGCAACCTCCCTGGGAACCCTGCCCCATGGCTCCCCAGGTATGACTCAGGCCAACCCTCACCAGGTATCTACAGTCTTATTAGGTCGCTGGTGTGTTGTTGGTGTGTCAGAAAGTGCAAGCACCAGCAATATGAGCCTCTACTATTCCCTCAGCACACTATTCCCCCTTAGTCTCCCCTACTCAATCGATTACATCCCAAGCAGCATGGGGTGAAGAAAAGCAGAGTTCTTTCTCAACAGCAAAGTATGAAGAAGACTTACCTCGGCAAGGCTCAGTGTCTTTTCAATTTCAGTGAAGACGGAAAGACTAAAATCATTTTAATATAAAATACCATAATCTCTTTAAAGTATACTTTAGTGCTTCTAAATTTCAGTTTTACTGCCATAAATATCTTGATTTATTTTGGTAAAGCCGATTACCTAAAGAAAATAACTAAGAAAGGAGAAATATATTTGGCTACATTATAGAGAAACTTTTTAAAAAATTGACTTATTAGTCTATGATTTGGTAAGCAGACATGTGTATGGAGTGTTAATTTGTAATTTGCGTCATTAAAAGAATTTTTCTACAGCTGGAGAATCTACTGAATGTTTTGATTGCTATTTTTTAATTTAAGTAAATCCTTCAGTTTTGGTAGTTTTTTTCCTGAAGCTGAAATACTAAATAAATGTAAATACCTTTGGGTCAGAAGGCTGCTTTCAGTTCAGTTAACAATTTAAACTAGACAATGAAATAGATTTTGCTGACACAAGAAGAGTTGTAACTGTGATTTTGATTTCGCAAATAAAAAAGGACCAATTTCTCCAAAAATTCTTGTCACAATATTAGTTCCATGGGGCTATTTTCTTATAATACGGCCAAGAAATAATTTTAATAGTTTCCTTAATAAAGGATGAAAGAAAGACTCAGGTGCAAGTCTAAAGTGTTATAGTAATGACCAAAGTCTAGAGTATTTAGAAATATTTTCAAACTATGAATGGATGCCCTGGAAAAAATAGCCTTCATTGGCAACTGAGTTAATTATAGTAGTTCTATTTTTCAAAGCCCTATTATTTGGCTGTAAAAATCATTGTAGGTTAAAAATGGACTTACACAAGCTTCTCTATGGGTATACTATTTTACATACTTTTAAAAAATGGCCTTCTTTTCAAAATCCACAGGTTGCAGATAGTCTAAAAAACATGTATTTTCAAAATGGCACTCTGTGACAGAAAATCTGCATTGTTTATACTTATTCTAGACACCATAATGTATTTATTTCAGATTTTTAAAGCCATTTTATGACAATCAGCATGGCCCTCGTAGGAAAGCCTCAGGTCCACACATCTGAATGTGCATTTCATAAATTATATTTATGAGAGAGTGCTAGCTAATCCATGTCTTTGGTTGCTCCTGCAGCTCTCTGGGAGACCAGAATGTGGCTATCATGGAGTTATTCGATTTTAACAGAGATCCTTTCTCTATAACTAATTCAACGCATGGCTATATGGGTAATTTTGAACAAGTGGATCTTTCTCCAACCTGAAAGCCTGCCAGGAGGGAGAGTGAGTGAGAAAAAGAGGGTTTCAAAGGAGTCACAGAGAGCCACAAAGTAATCATGAAGCACTACTGTATTGGCCCAATCCCCTTACAGAAGTGCATTGAGAGGTGGTGATATAGAACAGAAGAGGACACATTATTACAATGAAATACTCTATAATACTTGGGACAACAGTTGGAAATAATTTTTGTCATCAAACAGAGTGCCCTGAATTGTAGAAAGTTTGACTCTTTCTGTGGAGAGAAATTTTTAAAGAGCTGTGATAGCCTTCCCGTTACTATAACAGAATTTTACATAGCAGCAAAGTCTGAAATACAGAAACTAGAAATGTAAAATAGAAACTGCCATTGTAACCCTTATGTTTCACATTTAATGAAAAAAAATCTTTTAGCCAAAGATGACATTATACATGTATATAAATTATGATTACTCTAAATTTAGATATAACCATTTTATGGAATCCAAAGTGTTGGAATATATTATTAAAGAAGGCTCAGTCTTCCAGCCCTCTGAAACCCTAACAAATGAAATATATTTTGGGTCCTATCAGAGCACCCATCCTATAGCAAATGGAGGAAAACTTGATTTTGCAAATGTGATTAGAAATAGTGTAATAGTGCCAATAAAATGAAGAATCCCAATGAATTAAAGCAATATCATTGAATAGTTAATGCTGCCACTGTTGCTGAATTTCAGTAGGAAGAAAGCCAAACCAATAATGAATGACTGGGAATATGATAAAGACTGATTCTTCACAATAAAGCAGAAACCCTATTGTAACAGGGCCCAATGGGCCATCGGAGTAACTTGTTTCTGAGTCTGGAGTTTTGGTCTGATGTTGCTTATATATTCTTTGCCAAGGGTAGGAACTGATGCTAGATCCTGGAGTCAGACCGAGCCCACAAATAGGGGTTATGTTTTTAATATGAATCTCTTTATGATGTAAATTAGGCTGAATATAATGGGAGTTGGTGATATGTTAGAAATAAGATCTAATGCGAGAGTCAAAACCAGGTCAGGCATGGCTCAGAACTCATTCATTCATTTTCAAGCACTGTACATAGCCATAGAAATATGAATTTTAGAATAAGGGCTTGTCTATAAATTCTGCTAAAAGGGGCCTATTGAAAGAACCCAAGGAGGAAGATGATATGTTAAAAGGAGTGTTTTATGGGAATTAGTTTAATAAGAGGATTTTAGCAGGAGGTGATTAGACTCAAATAGTACACTTAGAAAATTATCAGTGTTTCTAATTCAGGGGTGGTGTGATAATATCTTAAAATTTTAATTAATGTATTTGTTCTTTTTTTTTAAGATTTTATTTATTTATTTGACAGAGAGAGATCACAAGTAGGCAGAGAGGCAGGCGAGGGGTGGGGGGTGGGGGCGGAAGCAGGCTCCCTGCTGAGCAAAGAGGCTGATGTGGGGCTCGATCCCAGGACCCTGAGATCATGACCTGAGCTGAAGGCAGAGGCTCAACCCACTGAGCCACCCAGGTGCCCCAGTATTTGCTCTTCTACACATCCTTATACATCATCTCCCTCTAGTCAATCAGAGGTATCATTCATTAATTGTCTAAAAGAATTAGGGTTATTAAGACAAAGATGCAAAGCACTAGTTAAGGCTAAGGTTTTGAAATTTTTTATGGGCCAGTAGAATTGCAAGTTAAGGTTTTCAATGACTAAAGTGGACATTATTAGAGGATAAAAAAATAAGGTTTGTGTACTGGATACCTAGGTGGCTCAGTCGGTTAAGCATCTGCCTTTGGCTCAGGTCATGATCCCAGGGTCATGGGATTGATCCCTGCAACATGCTCCCTGCTCAGTGGGGACCCTGTTTCTCTCCCTCTCCCTTTACAGCAACCCATGCTTATGTGCTCTCTCTCTCTCTTAAAAAAAATTTAAAAAATAAGGTTTGTGTAAACAGCAGGGGTCTTATAAAAAATGGTAGGTTTACAAGTCGATGTGTCTAACCAGGATTTATTTTTCCTTTCCATAGGAAGCACAGACAAAAAAAAACAAAACAAGACAAGACAACTTCCTGACTGTGGAGGAGAAGGAAAGGAAAAGTAAAGAAGAAAACAGCAGAATAAATTAAGGCTCAGGAGCCTGAGAATCTGGGCTCCCATCCTGCTGTCTGCTAAAATCAATCTCTGATGGGTTAAGATGATCGAAACTCCACTACTTCTTGGGGGATTCCAGGAAAGAGATGCATCTAGCAGATTCCAGATATATTCCCCTTTTGGACCTTGACTCTTCAGAGAAACTCCATTTTGAGCGTGGAACACAAACTGTAAAGTAGAAATGGCTAGAAAAGAGCATGCAAGACTGTTGCAAGCTCTGAGGGCTACAAACCTGGCACTCTGGTCAGGCTAAGGAGAGAACAGAATGAGCACAGAGCTGGTCATGAACAGAGGAGGCCATTTCAGTCATACATGCAATGAGCTAGGTGCCACAAAACCAAAGACTGGCAATGATTGCACCTCTCATCAGAAATCAAGGTGGGTGAGTGCTGATAACTTTGGACCAATGGTTCTCAAAGGTGAGTGTACATCAGAATCACCTGGAGTCCTTGTTAGAACACATATTCTTGGGCCCCTCATCCAGAGTTTCTGATTTAGTAAGTCTGTGTGGGACTGGGCCCAAATACTGACATTTCAAACAAGTTCTCGGGTGGCACTGATGTTGGTGGAGGACCTTGCTTTGAATAGTGTTATTCTAAATCAATCTCTTTCCTCCAAACTGAAGATGGTATATTGTCCTTCCCCAACACATACCTTCAGATTATAGATGGCCCCTGGAGAGATGTGAAAGAGAAGGTGAAGGGGACACACTGTGATACTCTGAGAAATTACTGAAAAGAGTTTATAACTGGAAGTACTAAGTAATCACTGATTTGAGGGAGTAAGCCTCAATTTCCACATAAAATTCACCACCATCAGCAGAAATTGGGGCTAAATTCAGTTCAGTTTTGGAGAAATAAAGAAATTTGCTAGCTGTACACCTAGTTTTGTTCCTATGAAAACTTGAGCCCAGTCTGTTAGCATTTAGTACAAACTTGGTACTGAGATATAAATACAAATTTAGGACTCCTGGAGAGGAAACATTCAGAAAGGATGTTTTGGTTTTTTGTTACAATGAACCTTTGTCAAACACCATTTTGCTTTTTCACTTACATTACACTTACATTATAAGATGTTTCCATAGCCCTGGTAGCACCATTCTGCTCCTCATCCCCTGGGCATCCTCAGAGAACAGAGAAAATAGGGGCTATGTCTGAGTGGACAGCCCTTCTGAGAGCTACGAGGAGGCAGAACATCTGTGTGCCTGGGAACACTGCTCCCACAGACATAGTTCTCCATCTGGGCCTCCACACGAACAGGCTTAGTGCCCCATTCATGACTCGCTCCGGGTCCTCACGCACCCAGGGCAAATAACAACGTTCAGTCTCCTGTGGAGTGGGATCCTCTCCTCTCAAGGGTCCAGCCTAAAATGGAAGAGCCTGTCAGATGGCATTTATACATAGGCAGCTGGTAGGGCTTCTCTGTTCAGTTGCACACTGGTCTGACCTGAAATTGGACTGTGCACCTTCGGTTTTGCATTTTCCTTTGCAGACAAGAGCTAGGTCAGTAATTTATAACTCTTACCAAGCTGAATGCACATTTATGAGATTTAACTGAAATGAATCTATTACATGCTGCCTAATGTCCCCATGTCCTTCAGCCTCTGGAAGTCAACCTTTCCTTCGATGCTCTCATATACAATGATGTGAGTCTCCATTCCAAGTAACTGATGGAAAATCAATGCAACCCTTCCGCAGTATTTCTAAGGATTCTTCAAAGCATACAGGGTACATATGCCTAATGCATGATGTTGTCTGCACCTCCTACTCTGAACTCTGAATCTTTGTTTTGTTTTGTTTTGTTTTAATCTATAGTTGCTTTATCTGCATACCTAGCAATCTTCACTCCTCATACTTAATCCCAGGCATAGGCAAAACATCATGTAGACATTTCTTTTTTTTAAAAGATTTTATTTATTTGACAGACAGAGATCACAAGTAGGCAGAGAGACAGGCACAGAGAGAGGAGGAAGCAGGCTCTCCGCTGAGCAGAGAGCCCAATGCGGGGCTCGATCCCAGGACCCTGGGATCATGACCTGAGCTGAAGGCAGAAGCTTTAACCCACTGAGCCACCTAGGTGCCCCCATGTAGATATTTCTAAAAGCTCCTTTAATCCATTCATTTGTCCTTTTTTTTTTTTTAAACTGAGTAGCTACTATGTCCCAGGTGATGCTCTAGGCCTTGGATACAGCACTAAAAAAACCCAGATAGGTGTATTTTGTACATTTCTATGTAATATGGAGATTTTCCCCAAATGTGGGAACCTAATGGATAACAATGGGAACAGGGAGCAGTAACAACTAACTCCTGCACACCAATATCAGAGATCACAATTTCCGAGCCACAGGGACTCCTTTCACGGAATCCAGTTTTCCTTTGGGGACAGCCTTGTGCCTTCCTTGTGTTGGACTCATGCTCTCACTCTCTAAAGAGTTCTCTGTCATCTCTTTTCCCCAAGTCCTGGGGCTTCTCTAAAACTCTTCTGTCTTGAGCTACCAAAAGAAAAAGGAAACATTGATTTTTAAAAGTCAGAACAAATAATTTAGCTTACTTTGTCTCATTTTAGTATCCTTTCATAACCAAAAGTCCCAGGACAGTATTTGCTCAAACAAACAAAAAAACAAACAAAAAAACCCAAGTCTTTTGGACAGGATTCATAAGAAGTTAAATGAAGTTTACATAGACCATTTGTCCATCTCAGAAAATGCAGTCCACCACTATAAAGATAGTAGATTGACAAAATGTCTAAATGATCAATGTCTAAATGAACAGAAGGGCAGATGGGTGGCCTAATCCTGAGATGAAGTGAAGATAAACTGCTGTCCTACTAAGAGAAACCAAATCTCTTTGCTATACTTTTTTCCTTAATACTAACTGAAAAAACATTTGTCTGATCAATAGCTAGATAACAGATCTCAGTGATATGTTCATTTATTCCAAAAAAGAGATCACAAAAAACAGCTGCAATTGATGTTACTCCCTGAATATCTTTATAATAATCCACTGTCTTTCTCTAGGGCCATCTTATTCAAGCCCTGGTTAAATAGACCAGTTATATGTAGATGTGACAGGAATCCTATGCCTGCCTACTTCTAGTCTTGGTTGGGTGGCATGCATCTGTGCCATCCTTCAATTTACTTTACAGTTTGGAAGGGAAGAGATGGTTTCAGGGACTGATAATAATCCCATAAATCAAAGAACTAATGTGGATCTTCTGGCATTGGCAATTGCCTACTATGCTTTCAAAAACTGAAGAAATTATCTCATTTTATATAACATATAGTTATTATGCTTGGTAACTATGGACCGCTTCGAGGAATCTCTAGGAAGGTTCAGGGTTTATGATTTTGATACAGACACAGGGTACTTCTTCAAAAGAACTTGGTATACTCTTCATTCCCAAGGGATCTGCATATGGAAATTGGGTGAGAGTCCCAAAGTCTTTATTGTGCCCTAAATCTGAAAATGATACCTAAAATATTTTAAATTATAAAAATCAAGTACGTAGCAGAGAATAGTTCTGTTTCAGTCTGGCGGACACTATGATCTATTTGCCTCCACCAATGATTTCTAGAGCTTAAGTCACTCTGATTACTGTTTTAACCTGTTGCCCACTTGAGGAATCATGCACACTTGTGTCTGGTCTTCAAGCTAAGAACAACCACTTGTCCAGGATCCTGTTATCCCCCACTGAATTTAGGAAGATTATTTCAGTTAAGTTACTTCTTACAATCATGTTTGGCTTTACAGGGTGTTTCTTTGTGCTTTGTCAAAGGAATGTCCTTGGAGCCCATCCAGGTAACATGATGAAGAGATGAGTGGCAGGTCACACTAGATAAATCAGCACTAGCATTTCTATCTTTCTTTGTGTACCTTTATCTACATCATACCCTGGAAACTCCTGCACTTCAATTTCATTTAGCCTTGGCCATCATGAAGCCCAAATTTCAGTCTACAGACCAAGTAATCTGGTGAACCACAATTGTACACTCAAACATCAAACATCTTTAATTCACTATTTCTAGGAAAGTACAATCATGTGGATAAATGTGGCTTATTCTAATAACTTGTTTCTGTCTCCCTGTACTAGGACCCTCAGAATCCATTCTTAGCATTCCTCCCGATTTCCATCCATATAAATCAGAAAATCTTTCAGTTCTTTTGATGGATATGCTATCTTCTTTGAAGTCACACTTTGTACCCATTCATCTGTGATTTGAGTGTAGTTATAGATCTGGAAGCTGTGCAAGCTGATGAGGCATATCTCATGGTGGATCAGCATCCCCAAGCAAGGTAGTTGCCTCAAGTATAACCCTTATGGTTTCTTCAGAGGGGAGAGGCTCCTTCTACTTTCAAGAAGGTTCAGTGGAATTTGAAGGTTCAAACCTGTCAGAATCCATCTCAAATCCCCTTTCCCAGTAAGTGTCCTAACTCTCATATTTGATACCAAGTAAGGCTGTAAATTCAATGTGCTTTATAATTCTGAAATAGGGGGGCACCTGGGTGGCTCAGTGGGTTAAAGCCTCTGCCTTCGGCTCAGGTCATGATCTCAGGGTCCTGGGATCGAGCCCCACATCGGGCTCTCTGCTCAGCGGGGAGCCTGCTTCCTCCTCTCTCTCTGCCTGCCTCTCTGCCTACCTGTGATCTCTGTCTGTCAAATAAATAATAAAATCTATAATTCTGAAATATGCATCTTAAGACTCTGAGTTCAGTTTTCAAATACATCTGCCATATAATTGACTATAAGAATAGGAGAAATTTTTGGAAGATCTTTTGTTTTCTGATTATGCCATAGGCTGAAAATTTAAAAGCCTGAGCTTTTAAATTTTTCTTTGTAAAGAGAAGTAGTGCATCAGAAGCAGTTAGGCTACCCCACAGTCCCTGTGGTCATCATTTATAACCAATTGTTTTATTACAGTAGCCTCTTTTTATCCCAATTCCTTGTCTTTAAGAGTCACTTCATTTTAGACAACTATAGTGAGAAGTTAATGATTATGTTAAAATCTTTGAATGTTATGGACCATGACATTGAGGTTATTTTATCTTTAAACTCAACTAGGCACAAGCTATTCCACATCCTCTTCATCTTCAGAGTCTATTTTTTTAAGACCCTTTCAGGATCAAATATTTTTTCAGAAGCTTCTACCTGGACAAGAGCAACTACCTGAACTATTTTAGACAAGGGAGGATTTAGTAGGGGGCATTAAAAGCTTTCCTAATTGCTAGAATGCCTGGAGAAGCAAAGATCATGGAAGATCTCTGTTAACTCTCAGCTTCATCCCTACCTTACAGAGAGGCAGGGAATTTGAAAAGGCATGAAAGATTACTAGAAATTATACAAGTTTTCTATAATGCTAAAGGAGGTGTTTCTCTAGAAAACACCTGGAGATCACTTAAAAAAAAAACTCTAATCCATTAGAGACCATGTTTCTGCCCATCCTAATGTAGGAGTAATTATGTGAATTCTGCTTTCTCTCCTGCACCTTTCAAGTCTTGCATGAATGCTTCTCATTGGCAAAATATAACCTGGAATCCAAACGGTAAGAGATTCTGAGAAATGCAGTGGTCAGGCTTTCAGCTACTGAGAATGGGGGGAGTCAGGCAGGGGAAACCATGCTGGGTTGCACAAAGAGCAGAGACAGCATAATCAGCCTTTCTAACATAGTGTATGAATCTAATTTTTTAGAGGACTTTGTATAAGAAGGAACAATGGAAGGTATTTATGCATTTTCATCTTTACCTATATGCCACACAGTGGAAGTTTATTCAAATGTTCACAGTTCAACTAAGACAGGGCAAGAGGCATCAGTGACTACATGCATCCATTCTAGGTTGATTTTTGCTAATGTTATTTTGTGATTAGAAAGAAAAATGGAAAGAATCACATCTTGGTTGATTACAGTGACATTAAAAAATTAATGTATAGCAGGCAATAACAAAAAGCAGGAGCAATGCAATACAATTAAAATCTTTGCTAAGTTTAAAAAGCCTTTAAAAAAGGAAAAACCTTTAAAAAGGAAAAACCACATAGTAGAATAAATAAGGAATTAAATATTTGAATGAAAACAGAATAAGACTTCAGTATCCAAATTAAAACATTTCTGTTGTTTATAATCAGTGAAATAGAGTATATGTTGGCTGACTATAACCTGAAAGTGAATTAGTCAAAGTCTTCCATGGCTCCATAGTCCCTTCTTCCGTCCTTAGGAGACATAAAAGTGAAATATTGTATTAGTAACAAAATTAAATCACTTAATGAGAGTTCTCACAATTGCCAGCATTCATAATACGGATGGTTGTTTTGATAGTTTATAACCTTTAAGTCTGTATGACATCATCTAACATAGTGCCTGGAACAAGTAAATACCAAATAAATATTTGCTGAATTAGTGAAAAAGAATGTAGATGGTACATTTTAAAGATTATACCAAAAAATGGTAAATAGGCATACTAATTTTTTTAAAGATTTTTATTTATTTGACAGAGAGAAAGAGAGTGCACAAGTAGGGGGAGCAGCAGGCAGAGGAAGAGAGGGAGAAGCAGGGTCCCAATGTGGGACCTGATGAGCAGGGAACCCAATGTGGGGCTTGATCCCAGGACCCTGGGATCATGACCTAATCCAAAGGCAGAGGCTTAATGGACCGAGCCACCCAGACACACCTAGGCATACTAATGTTCTTAAGCACTAAGCTAGAAATCAAGAAAAAGGCGGTTAGTTTTAGCTGCCATGCATGAGTCAATTCATTGTGTGAACTTGAGAAAAATAATTTCAAATCTGTTGAAATCCTTATTTATTTTCATAATAATGAGCTCTCCCCCCTACTTCACAGAAACACCTTGAAAAAAATTGCTTTTGAGTTCTTTGGAGGAGCCATGAACCATAGTGTTACAATGTATACTGATAACAATACCATACTTTTGTAGCAGTAAACAAGCATGTATGACTTTATAGATAAGTGAGGTTTCCGTGTAAACTAAACCCGATTATATGAATATAAGGAAACATTTAGATTACAACAGATTTCAAAAACTTTGGTATTAAATATAGAACATTGTTCATGTATTCGATAAAATTTCTCTTTCTACAAAGACTGTTTAAAGCTTGTTTTGTCTTTCACTTTTTTTTTTAAGATTTTATTTATTTACCCAACAGAGAGAGAGATCACAAGTAGG